>KL647306.1:380532-503140 GCA_000727475.1 Sarcocystis neurona
CATATATATATATATAGAGAGAGAGAGAGAGAGACATATATATATATATATATATATATATGGACAAACATGGATACATGCTCTTGAACATTAATCTGTCCAGGATGTCAAATGTGCACATTTTCACGGACTTCCATGATTTGTCACGTGTGTACACGTTCATGTCTACGTGCAGAGGGGACGACCTCATTGTCACTGGTGTAAATACGCAACTACAGATGTATATGCCTGCGTGTGAAAATACGTGGGCATATACATATACGTATGTGCAAAGTGCACTTTTGTACTAGCCTACGCTAAGGCGGCACCTAGATGAATGAGCGCTGTCATTGTCACGCGGAGCTACTTCAGCGCCTCACCGTATCCACCTACGTAGGAGATTGCAAGGGGCTGCGTATATACGTTCTTCTGTGTATAGCGCCGCTGCCAGGCACGCCCCACGAGACGCATGTCCTTCTCGCCATGTTGTGACTCGCGCTTCACAGAGCAAAGTAAAGGTGCGTCTTCTCCTGCTCCAAAGGATACCACATCAGCCCCTCTTCGTTTGGATTTCGTCCCCTATTCGGGAAAGGCTGATGGCCCACTTTGTAAGGACAGTTTACAGCTTCGGGAAGTATCGAAGAGAGTTGAAACTACCACGAAGTACTATTCCGTTGAAGAGATGGGGAACTCCGAAAAGCCAGTGAAGAAAGAGGAACGCTCGAAAACTCAACGCATCCAAGCGGAGAAGAATGCGGGCTCTTCAAAAGACGACAAAGACACGACGATACCTGCGTCTCCTTTCGGCACCTTTTCCACAGCTCCAGACATACATGGTGACTTGCCGGACCTTGAAACCGTTTTCTAGCGAGAGAGTGCACCACACGTGTATACCAGCTTTAACAAGCGGGGCAACCTTTTTCCATTACGTGCGCTGCCCTCTGTAGGCGCTACCTAGTGCTAGGCTTCTAAGGGCTTGGAGCTTCGAACGACGCTGCTATAGCAGTCTAAGCACTTCATGACTGCGCAGCACACGTTATCAAATTTATTTATTTTAAGCAGCATTAGGTTTGCTTCTTCGGTCTAGGTCCAAGCGGACGAAGCCCTTCTCCAAGTATTTAGAGTGGCTTGCGCGGTTGAAATGTTTGAAAGCAACGGGTCTTTGAGATACGTGTGTGGGACTCTTAGGACTTCTCTGCAAAAGCCTACGTACGTACACATCAACTGTGTGCTCTCACTGCCTATATGCGGAGTCCTTGGGGTCCTGATTGGCACTTGTAAAGTGCATCTTGGCACGAAACGTTTAGTCTGCAGTGGCGTGTGTAGTGGAAAACGAGTAATGGTTGTGTAAGACTTCCAACCAAAGAAAAACAGTAGGTGGACGGGATGCGAAGGCTTGGCATTTCTACGAGAAACCACTTGTTTCTACGTCAAAAACTCGCAGTGCCGCACAAAGAAGGTGAATCGTCGAACTTTTTGTGGGCCGGTTGTTCGCTGCAGAAGATTCTTCCGCATGTAGGAACCTCAGCTGGCTACGTGTTCACACTGCGTAAAGCTCCCTCAAAAGGAACTGGACTATGGCTTCGTCGCTCAGCAATTTGCATCCGTTGAAAGACAGACGCAGATTGATGGCGTGCACTTTCGAGGCTTCTTTGAGTTGACCATTTATCAGCGTTCGGACTTCACAGTGGCCTTCTGGAAGTGCAGGGATCAGTCAAAATAATCCAGAGGGGAACAGCAGCGGAAGGACAGGAACGTGTCATATCTGATTCGCGCTCTTGCGTCCACGTTTACGAAAACGGAGTAGTGCGTTTGTGCGCCTGCCTCCTTAAGTACAAGTCAAACACAGACAAAAGTATTTTTACATGCCACCGAGCACTGCAATGGTGTCTTCTCTCTATTTCAGGCTTTACTCCTCTGTCTGAGCAGCCGCGTATCAATATTGCCTTTATCCATGAGTCTGCTCCCTGGGCTGTTACTCACACGATGGTAAATATACGTCTTTCTCGGGCAATTCGAACTCCTCAGTGGCTCATAGCTCTTCAAACTCGACGAAGAGACACCTTCAGACAACGACAACATTGGCGAATGCAGAGTTTTTTGTTGCTTTCGTTCCAAGACCTACGCTACAACAATTGCTTGATGTACAACAAGGAAGCGGTGTAATCAAAGTTAGGTACGAGGCAATCAACTCTATCGCGCAGAGCTGTATAATCTTCATCGTAGTAGCGTTGTAGAAGACGCCTGGACTCCTAGTGTATACCTCGCTATGCCGTATTTTTTCCTGCACGAACGTGTCCGGGGAGAGAGCATCACGGCGGGGGCACGGAACTTTCTTGGTTGTCCGCAGATTCCAGGGAGAGAATCGTCGTCTTTTGCCACAGAATGATTTACCAGATTGGCCTTCGACTGCGAACTTCAGAAAAACGTGGCCGGAGAACAATGCTGCAGGCACGCGTACACTTGACTGGGACGAACTGTATTAAAAAGAGAGATAGATCGTTGCATGGAGAGAAACGCCCGGATGGAGTTACGTGCGAACACGGTTTTGCTTCGTTGTAGCGCAGCATCTCCAATGTGATCGAAGGGCCGCTACAAGCAGGTTAAACAGCTGAGGACCAGAGTGAACGAAGGGTGCCACCACATTTCAAACAGAAAACTCGCATTTTGAACTAGCAGAATAAATGTTGAAGCGGGGTTGACGGGACGCGCGCATCAAAGTACGATACAGTACACATTTTACACGCTCCACCGTCGCTTGTACGACGTCTCCCCAAATATCACGTGACAGTCACAAATGTGGATCTCCTTGCAACCAAATAGCTTCTCACTCTTCGAACGTTCTGCAGTCGACGCCGGTGTCACTCGAGTGGCAGGACTCAAGCACTCGGTAATAAGCTGTCTCCCCTTGCTGTACCTGTCGTCGTTGTCCTTTTTGCAATCAGCAACGCTCAGAAATATCTGATTCTGTTATCACAGCAGCTTTACACTAGAGTGTTGTAGGTGTAGCCGGTGCCCCCTGGGATCGTCGAGCCCTCTGAAGGGCGCACAACACCGTAACGTAAGACGTCTGTGCAAAGTTTGGCATCATGGCAGGGTATGATCTCTGAAGGATTCGGTGAACTCACGCGTCTACGCCGCCACTGCAGATGACTAGTTGCTGCCAGACCCACTAGCAATTTGCGTGCAGCATGCAAGCGATACTTCCTGCACGAAAACTGTACATTTTGTGCGCAAGTATAGTGAAGAGCAAGTTTAAGACCAATCAGATGTGTGGGAACTGCATCGTAGCCCTCTACACCGTATCGAAAAAGGGGCTCACGAGCGAGTGCCTGCTATCGCCTCTGGTTGCCTTACACCTCATATGCCGTCTCCACTGCAACTTACTGTGGAGCCTCATGTGACGGTGGTATGAGGTGGTTGAACGCCAAAACCTGCGAGTCAATTTGGATGCACGAGTGTGGGGGGACGCCCTGAGAGGCTAAAAATGTCGTCGGTCGCCGCAGAAACACTAAGAAGGCTCCAGGAACTCTCAAGTGCAAGCCAGCCCACTACTGGGCGACCGTGTTTCAGAATGTCGGGCTCGCTGCGGGGAGAACCATCGTGGCCAATTCACGTGGACGTAGGCATTCATTATGCTATGCGGAAAGACTCGTTACCCCTGTCTACCCGATATACGCTCCCCAATATTTCATGGTGCCTCACTCACAACGTGTTGCCTTGCTCGTGTACATGGGAATTGCTTTGTGACATATTTGTTGTGCGTCTCTGTTGTTCAAAGGTCATGCAGAATCCTGAGCCACACAATCCATGCAAAATCCTGCCGTAGACGTGACCACACCCTTCACGCCAACGGCCAGCCCTACTCGCTTATTTTTTTTACGAGGCTGTCGCTTGCCGGCCAGCTGTTCCTACTCACGAGTGCGTCGCAGACTATGCGAGAGTATGTGCAGAAGTTTGCAAGGGCTCTGCGTGGCAGCACAAACGCAGAGGTCCGCATAAAGGTATTCGCTGTTTAGTGCAGAAAACCGTGCTAAATAATGTGTAGGCCATGTAGTTGTCTGCCTTTCTGCAGAATGGACCTCGCTGTGGGATTTAGTTGCGGAAGGACCTTGATCGCATTAGTATACCCTGCACGCAGACCTCCACCAAACGGAGAGCTGCGTCCCTTACGAAGCACGCGGGCAACACCTATCTCTCCCCATACGAAGATGAGATGCACACGGCTCCTTCCACGCACACATGCCATTCCTTGTAAACGAGGCATACCTTTCATTCAGTTCTACCACGGATAAACGAACGTTGTCATTGTTTCTAATCGTTTTCCAACAGTGTGCAGAGGAGCAGTCTTAGTAATCGGGAGCTGTCAGCTAGTTGCAGTAAATTCTACGGTAGCAACGAGTATTGCACCACTAAATGTCACGCAGCTGGCTTACGGCGGCTAAACGCAGCATCAAGATGTAGACCGAACCCACTCGAACCAGTGCTTTCTTCAAACGAAGCAATTGAGTTCGACGGCGCAATGCCAACAGAACAACTGCATACCAAGCGACGAGGACGATATTGAACATGTACTTCCGCGGGAACCCGTTCCTACGCTGAATGCTACCGACGCCAGGACACTCAGAATTACCACAGAAATACGCAGCTGCTGCATGGAATACATTTTACATAACTGGTAGGCGTCGAGAATGAACAACTGAACAATTAAGGGCCTACACCTTAGCGCGGCACACTAGCGTCTATGACGCACTGGTTCTCAGGGCCGATTTCTACAAAAATCCTACCAAGTACGACTCCTGGGGTCCTGCTCAGTGGTGTATCCGTTTAAAAAATGTGTCCGTACATTCCTGCCTGTCTGAGGTCTCGCGTACACTTCCACCTAAGTGTCCGTACATTCCTGCCTGTCTGAGGTCTCGAGTACGCTACCATCTAGTCGATTTCTACCCCCCTCACCTACAGACCCCTCCACATCTAACCGTCGCTTGCCACTAAGGAAGATGAGGACGCGTTATCTGATTTTGATGGCTAAATTTGACGGTAGCCGATTTCAGCGCCAGTACTGACATTACAGATGAAATTCACGCGCAGGAAGTCGTTCAGCACTACGTGCAGAGTGATAATCATACTCACGAGCAGAGATGTAGGTTTAGTCCCTGAGCGCCCCCACGCAACTACCTCTATGGAGACTCGAATCACGCCGCCGGAACATCCGATCTGTAACGTTATTCACAGTATATATACTCTGTATCGCCGTCCGCCCTCTACGACCCCGTTCAGAGACGGTAAGGAAGGCTAGGCGGTAACCTGCTTCATGACTCCACCCCTGGATTCGAAGGACCTTGATCTAGCACGATACAAACGAACGATGCGTACGTTTCCGCGAGTAAAGAGCAAACTAAGTACTTCCATGTCCGCCAGTACGTAACACCACAAACCGGCGGTCCCCGGCCTCACTGCACGCTCTCGTTCTCAGAGTACGCCATTCTTCATCGTGGCTGACTTCGTGCACGCGGCGGCTTCCTGCGCCGTGTGGGTGATCCCCCCGCCGCCGGGTTCACATTCCCCGCGTACTGCTGGCCTTTCCCTCCCTCTCGCCGCCGAACAATCAAAGTTCCCTCCGTTGTGTGATGCCACGCTCCTGCTGGTATTGTCTCGGTTGAAATTCTCTTACGTATAGGTTGCTGGTCGGTACAGGGCGCCACCGTTCGTGTTACCAGCCGCTCCTCGATGTCCGCAGCACACCAGGCAACCCAGCGCGGCAGCACACTTACAGTGGCACCACCACCAGCTCACCCTGACCTGTATTAGCGACGCATTACACTCTCGTACGCACAATCGCGCGACGGCACCCCAACCGAAGTCGACGAGGTTGTTCCGGTGCCACTTCTCCCGCTCCTTTGCTAGTCCAATACTGGTGACGGTGGAACGGACGCTGCAGTAGCAGCTACCTGGTCGTTACTACTATTCTCCTCGGCACCGGCGGCTTCTATACTGAGTAATTCCACAGTACTGGGTGCTAACACTGATACGTACCCATGGCCGGTATTTCTAATCGTGGCCGCTGCATCGGCACGGGAGCGCTCTATGTATCCGCGCTGCGTCCTGAGAGGGTCGGTGTTGCCTTGTATGTGCGTGCCTGTCGCCTCGTCACTAACCATACTACGAAAGTGGGGCTGGCGCTTCACGTGCCACAGCTATTGTTGCGGGATGGTTGCTACTTTCTATCGTTGCGATCCGACATCAGCTCATCTTTCTGCATGTACCTCATTACGATTTCGTACGCATCACACTTTCGCCACCGTTCTTTCATCGACAGTCGTTGCCGCCGCCGTAGCCTGGTTCAGTAGGTGCGGTTGCTGTGCGTAGCCGGCCTCGGTACGCTACCCCCGCTGCCGCGCAGCGCGCCGAGCTGTTGCTGGTGCTTCTACCGCTGCTGATCCTCCCGCTGCTGCACACGTGGGTGAAACAGTGATCACTGATGGTGGATACGCGGCGACGCGCCCGTTGAGAGGAGAGAGGAGGGGGTACGGTATTTCATCACATCAGCACAATGTGGCGCTGTCGTGCAGGGCGGTCCATTATTGAACTCGCTTTCTAATAATTTTAGAGCAAAGATCTCTTTTTTTCTCCGCCCCTAATGTGGAAAAACGCAGAAAAAGGCCACAGTGTGAAAAAATGCAGAAGGAAGCTACAGACGCCTTCATGCTTTTCACACTTACTTGAACGGGGTGATCGGCCACTCCATGTGATAATCAGCTGAAGCCCCGTGAAAGCGGGAGCAACGACACAGAACGCGCCCGCAGCAACGACAGCAGCGTAAATAGCAGCGACAGCAGGCCCAGCAGGACCAGCAGCGCCAGCAGCGGCCGCAGCGACAACGCCACAAGCAGGAGCAGCAGTGGTAGGACCCGCGTTAGCAGCACCGGCTGCGACAACAGTATCCTACACGGGCGTAGCAGCAGCAGCACGAGGCCCGACTAAGGAGCCGGCCGCTGCTATGGAAAAATACACTACCAACGAGCAAATTAGCAGCATCGCACAGGGTAATGCTTCCCCTCAGCTGACGCTTCGGAAGGGGAATCTTGTGCGCTTTCGGGATGAGATGCGGAGTAGAGTTGACGCACCGTTAATGTGAGAACAGTGTACAGAGCGCCTTAAAATGCAGTGGCACCTGCAACAGGCTTGGCAGCAATATTAGCTCCGGCGGCAGCAACACCGCAGTTGTATCTTCACTACTATGCGCGCCCCTGCGTATCGCCTACCGTGAATAGCGGCTGCAACGGCAGGGGCACGATCGCTCACGGCGGTGGCAGCAGCGACAGGAGGCCCAACACGAGCAAAGGCGCCAAAACAGCAGGAGGACTACAGCGATCACAGCGGCAGCCCGCAAAGCGAACTATCCCGCATTCAAGAATAATAGCGGCGGCATTCCGTCCCGCACGAACGATTCCGTCGCAGAACTGTGTCACACACGCATATCTTGTGCATCTTCATTGCTGTGTGCTGTTTCGGAGAAGTCCGTTTGCAGATGATCTTGTGGAGAGGCATGTCGAGCGGAGGCTTCCCCACACCATTGCTGCGTCCAGCAGCGGATCCGCCCTCACCTCCGGAGTAAGTAGCTCGGCTGTTCAGGAGAAGGGCGTTGTCCTTTGTCCTGTGCCACGTCGTCATTTTTCTCGCGTACCCCATGACTCTATTGTGTTGCGCTTCCCATTGTCTACCCTTTTTCACGTGTGGGGTGGAGACAGCACCTCGGTGTGTTGCTACCCCTGCGAGTCCACTGCTGCTGTTGTCGCATCACGTGTCTACTTTGATTCCGGCGCGTGTATTTAGAAAAAGACACACTCATGGAGCGTGACAGCGTTGCCATTGTTAGTACATGATGGCGCAAGGCAACTAGGATGTCGCAGCACAGGAGGAGGCAGCAGCAGCAGGGCAGAGAAGCTTCCGTGCTTCCCAAACTACATCGTAGATACTATTTTTCCTCGTCGTCCTTTACTCTCTGATTCACTTTTTGTCCTGAGCGGCTGGACGTGGGCGGCCAGCGGATGCTGTGTTGGGAGATGGTCTCGATGCACCAGCAACTTGCTCTCGTTGCGACGGCAACTGACCGAGCAGTTCTTCCTCTGCACAGCACACAGTAGGAACACAGCAGGTACCGCAGCTGTCTTTCCTTGCCGCCCCACAAGATAATGAGCCAAATCCACAACACTGGGGTCCGTCCTGAGTGGAGGGACGAGAGTCCTGGAGGCGCTGTGGGTCTCTGTTCACCGTGAGAGGGGAAAGAGCTAGTGGCCTGGAGAAAGAACTTGTGGTTAGGACAACTAACTTGGGTTCTGTACATCCTCACCTGAAAGACGCACACGGTATTAATGCTGCAAGAGACACAGCGTCACCTGCCTGCATAATATGAATACTTTGCTCCGTCTTTCGAGGCCGCTTGCACGATTGACAGTCTTTTTGGTGCGTGTACGCTCCAGTTAGTGGTTGTCTGTACCCACGTATATCTTTACATTCGATGTACGTGAACGTGCACGCCGCATACTTCTCGTGGCACGTGGGATAAGAGAAGCCGTGTGCGATGCGTCGATTGGACTTACACACCACTGACGCGCGACTCGCTAGCTATACACTGCGCCTTGAGGTATGCGGTATCCCATCTTACTGCGAGTGAGACAAAAACACTCCATTCGTCACATTCGTGCTGCTCCTACGAGTGTACGACACGTTACCAATCTTTGTACAAACCAGAAGAGAATATCGGGTTCACATCTCTGTGACGCACGACTCCATGTCTGCCGGCCGTCCACCGCGCGCGAAATCCAGTGAGAAGAGCAGCAAGTCTCAAAACTTCGGGATGCTGTGCAGGGTGAAACCTGCGGAGTCAGGCCGTTAACCGGGATTGCGTCGTGTGTTTCAACACAAGATCACGGATGCTCACCAGCTACAGTTTGATCTTCCATATAATGTTGCACGTCCCAAGCACCAGGGGAACACAGTCACTCATAGAAATGTGTATTACATACATCTCGTGTAGATTAAAATCTCCGTATTCTTTTGTATCGGATGACACAACATTGCGGGGGAACTAGAAAGCAATGCAGGAAACATACGCGGGTGGTAGAAGGCAGACAAAATAACAGTTACATTTTACGCTTGTGTTTTACAGCTTCTGTAAAAACCGTGAGACCTCTTCTGATGTTACAATGTGTGGTAGAAACACAGGTCAAGACGCATATTACACACGACAGCATACAAACCTCCTCGTAGCAGGAAATTTACATATTTGTGAAATGTGTATGCTGTCTCTCCAGGTCGCAACGCCTCTGTTATTGATTTGCCCGCGTGTCCTCCGTTTCTAAATGCACTAAGCTGAGACTTCCGTAATGTGAAGGGGGGCGGATAATTCATGATTCTGTTTCCGCCTGTGAATTCGTTGACGGTGCAGACGGTTTCGGGGGACAGGTTCTTTGATGTACACGTACCTATGTTTTAAGAATGCAGAGAACAAGGGAAGGTATGTATACATATACGCGCGTGTGTATAAACGACTGTGTAAGTGGACTACACGTTTATATATATAAGGTATTGTTCTGACGGGTTTCTGCTCGAGTCCGTGGTTGCGTGAACTTTACAGTTTGCGATCGGGCAGTCTCCGTTCTCGCATTCCGTGGCTTCAGCCACCCACTGCATAGTATGTCTGTGTATATATATATATTATGTGTACTGGGTTCTCTTCGTATACCCGTGTCTACACACGCGTTCAGGGATAGGTAGTTTAGGCATGTTCGTGTCTAGTAAAACTGCATGTGCTCTTGGATGTTGGCGTGTCTGCGTGTCTTCGTACGGACACGTACACATCTGTGTCCGTGGGATTTCATTTTCTCGTTTGATACAAGTATGCGAGTCCGTGTGTAAGTGTGTGCAGTCCTGTGTGTATGTGTTGTTCTCGTGTACGTGTATGTGGGCCTGAGCTGACCACGTACACACATACGTGCGTACATGTGACTCGTCTAGATATGTGTTTAGTCGAATGTCTGAACATACATGCGTGTGGATGTGTGCGTGTGTGTGTATTTACTGCTGTGTTTCGCCGTTCCGGAAGAAGTCGAAATATTATGAGTCTCTGTGCCTGCGTACGTCCTCTTTGTTTCTTCAGGTTTCACCTGACGCCTGCTGCTTTGCGTTTGCCTACGCTGTCCTCTCCTTTGGAACCGCGTTTACCCCGTAGCAGTCCTGCTTCGACCACTTTCTTCGCTTCCCCTCCTTTTCTACCTGTAGCCCCCGCAGAACAGTCTCAGCGGCCACAGGAGCTGCGACAGCACGAGGACGAGGATGCGGAGGTGGAGGCAGCCGCATGGCGAATGAACGCCGCCGCACCCTTCCTCTTCCGAGCAGCACCAGATGCGGCAGCGTCAGAAGCAGCAGCAGCAGGAAGGATGTCGGCCAGCATTATCACACGCGGCCGCGACAGGACGCCATTAACACGTGCCCGCAGCTGCAGCTGGACCCGCAGCACCCGAAGTCCTACACCAGACAGGAGCCTCCCGATGCGTGCTGCGAGCAGCACTCTCGTGAGTGGTGCATATTCTCACCGTTTCCCCGAGAGGTTCAGAAGCACACATCACTTCCCCGCCCTCAGCAACCGCAGCAGCATCAGCAGCAATAGCAGCAGCGTCAGCAGTGGTGGGGGCCTCTTTGAACCGCACACAAACAGCAGCGGCCACCGTGGCATCGCAGCAGCAGCAACAGAAACTGCAGCAGTCTCAGTTCTGCCAGCAGCAGGGAGAGTGGATGCGTCACTGCGGACAGAAGAAGGAATAGGAGAACTTGGTTTTACCGGTCCTTCAGCAGTGAAGTCTACAGCGGGGGCGCTGCTGAAGGCAAGCGTGGAGGAGAAAGGAAGAAGAGATATCACGGCAGCAGCTGACTTTCCGAATAGCGCACCGGCGATGGGAACGAAATCCATGCTGCTTCCTCTTTCATATGAAGCAGCATCAAAGCTCCTAGGAGATGCGCAGAGCCCCAGCAGCAGAGGTAGCGTCAGCAGCATTCACACTTGCAGCACCCGAAGCAGCGCTAGCGGACCTGCGGCTTCAGACGAGCTGGACCGTACCTTGCTGCTGTCTATGGTGCAGCAGCAACACATGGGACAGCGGCAGCAATGCGTGCAACAACAGCAGAACGCGCACCTGTTGCAGCAGCTGCAACAACAGCAAACTCGGGGAGTGCTGGGGAAGGAAGTGGGATCCCGTGCTACTGATGGCACAAGGCTTGCGGCGGGGGCGGCTGCAGCAGGGCTCTCGCGAGGGGGTGATCCTGCGGACCTGACACCAACAGTCGCAGCTGCAGGGAGAGCTTCAGGGCTTGGAGGAATAGCACTGGCGGAAGGGTCCAGAGGACGAGGAGGAGCAGCAGCAGCAGGGGGAAGTGTGAAGGGTGTAGGACACGGAGAAGAAGCAGCAGTAGAAGAATGTGTGAGGAGATTGCTGCCGCATCCGTTCATCGGACTGAGTCCTGCTGCTCAGAGAGGTATGCCTGATGAAAAGGAAGCCGCGGGAATTTTTGAAAGGATATGGGCAGACGTGTTGCGACGCGAAGCAGCGCAACAGCAGGCGGTGGCGCCGATGCTGGAATCCACGCGGGCTGCTGCTGCTGTTGCAACGGCCGGTGAAGACCGTCGCCTTCGTAGCACAACCGTGAGAGAGGACCAGGAGGAGGAGCAGCAGCAGCAGCAGGAGAGACAGCAGCAGCAGCCGGTGCTGCTACGCGCAGGAGCCGAACAAAAGACGTGACAGGACAGACGCTGCGGCTGTTCAGTAGATAACCCACCGCCCCACCTACGCCGCAGCGGAAAGGGAAGCTCTAGTGTGGCTGCTTCTGTTGCAACACGCGGAGGGAAAAGCTTTGCATTTGCTGGGGCTGCATTCCCGACCACTGGGGAAGCCGAGGTGTTGCTGCTGCTACAGCATGCAGAGGAATAAGGTGCAGAGCTGCGGCTGCGGATTACGCGCGCAGTGGAAGGGGAAGGTTTAGTGTTGCTGCTGCTGTCGCTGCAGCACCGTCGCCACCCGGCGGAAAAGAGCTTTAGAAAGCTTTAGCGTTGCTGCTGCAAGGTGCAGCAGCAACAGAAGCAACAGGAGAGGAAAAGGCGAAGAGAGAAGACTTATGCGTCTGTGGTGGGAGGCGCTGATAAAGAGCGAGGCAGGAGAAATTGGCTTTTCTTCTTACCCACAGGGGAGGCTGCAGATGTGGAGTAAATAGCTCTGCGGATGCGCTTCAGCCGTCCTCGTCATTGTGGGCGTACTACTCTCCACGTGCTTCTGTATGACAGTAACACCATGTGGTGCAGAGGAGGAGGTTGTCTCATGGCTGCTGGTGCTGCTGGGAGCGCTTCTGGCGTGGTAGCCATTTCCGGGAGTAACACCTCCGTCGTAGCCTCGCTTTTTTCACTTCACCACACCGATAACAAACGAGTAACTGCCACGAGTTCCACGGCAATCCGAACAGCAGCAGTAGTGGTAGTCTAGGGAAAAACTGCAGGAAGACGAGAACCGCAGCAGTAGGGGAACAGGAGAGCCGCAGCAAGGAACCACAACAGCAGCAGAACGGCAGCAGAAACAGGAGGAGAGCTGCAGGAGCAGGCAGAGCACAGCAAGTGCAACAGCAGGAGGATTTGCCGCAGCTGCAGCAAGAGCAGGAACGGCACCGGCAGAACTGCCGCTTGAGGTGCATGAGCCGATTCGGTAGATGATGGCGTGTGCTGAGCAAAAGCGAGGGTAGTGCTTATAAGCAAGCGGGTCTCTCCTGTAGTATACTAACTAGTGCTGCTCCTGCCGGACGACGTTCTACTACCACGCTGCGCGTACGGCGTCTGACTACGTCGTATCGGCGTGTACGTGCGATCTTCTACTGAAGAAGGCGCCACCACAGCGACATCGTATAGTGGCGCAGTAGATCCTGAGCTGCCGCAGCAGGTGGTGCTGCTGTCCATTTTCCTGCTGCTGGTGCGCTCTGCCTCCAAGCGCCTGCTGCTACTGATGGGACTGTGCTCTTGTTGCTCTTGCAGAACTAGATGACGTTGTTATCGGCTGAGACGCTGCTACTAGTAGTATTTCACCTGCTGTTGTTTGCCGTGCCCTTGCAGGTACTGCTGTTCTCAAGGCTGCTGCTAGTTGTTGTATTGTCCTGCACGGCAGCCGCTGGGACTGCACAGACTGTGCTCCTGCTGAGGTGCGTTGAAATGCTGCTTCTAGTACTGCAGTGGCCACAATGCTGCGGTCACAGCAGCGGTCGCGCGCGTGCAGATCGTCGTGCGGATCCTGCTGCTGCTGCTTTGAGAGCAGCTGCAGGTGGCACTGCTCCGTGAGCATTCACAGGGGCTGCCGTGGCTCGGCTGCTGGTGCGACCGCATACGGAATGCGTCTTCTCCTGTAGTGTCGCATTATTCTGAAGAAGCGTATGGCCTCTTTTGTGCGCCTGGAAGAGAATTTGCTGTGCGCTTGGTGCAAGCAGGTGTTGCGCATATTAGGACTTTGGGCACATGTAGTTGAAGACGGAACCGTAGCGTAAACACATACACATATATGCGTTGCTAGGTGGAGACATGTGCGCTGGCGCATTTCATAAGCGGAGACCACGTAGACGCACCTTGGAGCGATCCTGGTGCGGAAAGAGGATTATCTGCTTTTCAGAGAGAGACGTTTTTCTGCGTGCCCATCGGAAAGAGTGGCGGTTGGTGAGGTGAACTGTGAACGAAGAGGACCAATCTTGGAAGTTCCGGTGTGGACAATGCAGCTGGAGACGTACTTCGTCTGTACGTACACTGTACCACAGCATGCGAATGCGACGCAGTGTGGCAGTGCGGGGAGGCACAAAGCAGCTTGGAAAGCGTAGCTTAAGGAGACGCAGGAAGGGCTACAAGGACCGCTTTTTGTTGGTGTCTCAGTTATATCTACGTAGATTTTCCGCAAGGGTGAGGAGGGTATACGTAGATCAGAGGGCTGATGTGTACGCCACGTTTGTTTTTTACAGGGACATGTATGACGTACGCGGTGGGGGTATGTGGCGGTGTAGAATAATGTTTGAATGTGGATTTGAAGGGCATAACTACCGTGTCTTTTTCGTGTTCCTGCAGAGACAGAGAGAGATCGGTACTGAGGTACAGTAGACTCCTTTGTGTACGGTTCATCTATATACAGTGTACAGCCTGTCGCGATTAGATCTGAATGCGAGTTTTTCCTCGTTATTCCAACATAAAGTGCAACTGAAGAGGCTGTGTGGCCGGCAACGGAGAGTGTCTCGGTGGCGCGTACAACCCGTCTTGTCTCGCCGTCGGGGTGGAAGCAGCGGAAGAGCAGCTGGGCGCTATGGCGCAGACCGTGAAACTGCGCAGAGCCATCCGCTGAGTCCCCTCGAGGGTTCTTTCGTTTTTCCTTCTACACCAGGTATTCGCGTGTTGGCGAGCGTACAACACGTTAGACGACCATAGCGCGCTTGCTCTCCTTCATTCGATTCGAATCTCCTTTCGAGGTGATTCCATTTTTCCTTTTTTTCCATCTCGCCCGTTTTTTCCCGTCCTCCTCCGTCCGCCTGGGCCGGCAACGTAGCTTTTCTGCGGGGCGTTTGCCTACTTGCAACGCGCTCGCGTACGCTAATATTACAGCAGGGTATACGCGTGCACAGGTTTGTGCAGGCGAGCTCGTACGTTCGTGTATACATCTGTATGTACGGCCGACTGAGCGGACGGTCGTATTAGGTCTCCGTACGCGAGAAAGTACGTATGACAAAAATCTGCGTACACGCGTAGTGGCGCGGTGTTGTCAACCCTTACAAAGCAGCGTTGTGAAGCAGACACACGTTTTGCGGCCGCAGAATATGTAGAGACGAGCAGACGCGGAGGAAAGTAGTTCGCAGAAGATGCTGCAGGAGAGCTAGGAAAGGTGGGGAAGACCACAGGCGACATCCGCAGTATGCATCAGAGGCAAGACAGGCTGGAACAGAGGATGCGCAGGAGCCCAGTCGAAGGGGTGAAACAGATGAAGCTGGAAGGCGCCAGGTGAAGAAGAGTCGTTGCAGTTGCAGAGGAGGACGAGGAAGGCGCGCAGTATAGGAAGACTATGATCCGAGAAATCCCCCGCTGCAGGACGCGGACTGAAAAGGAAGCGGCAGAAGGGCTGCTGGGGAAGAAACCGTCTGCAGCAGCTGAAGCAGACCACCACGGGAAGGAAGAGAAGTTTCAGCAGGTGATGATGTGCAGCGAGGGGACAACACGAAAGGCAGCATCAAGATGAGGGCGGAGGTTCGCAGCAGAGATGACAGTCAGCGTGACAGGACGAGGCGGAGGGGAGAGAATTTTTGCACGCGTGTAGTGCGAAACTTTACACTGGAGAAGTGAAGAGCCTTCCCCAAGGAGGGTCTTGCTTGTAGGACCCAAGTTCGCCAAGTCTGCTTCGTGTTAAGACAGCACGTATACATGTGTGTACGTGTATATATGCTACACAGGTGTAACCTTGGTTCAGGCGAGTGCATGAATGCCCGAAGAGTACGTGTTTTAGTAGAGGCACACGTATTTCTGTCGACAGCGTGTGTGCGTATGTGCCTCCGTATGTGTACTGATAGATATAAACATGTGTTTTGCGTGGTTACGCGAGTATACACACGTATGTACTCCGCAGGTATTTTGAAGTGTCCCTCGTTAGTCGATCCGTATCAGCTGGGGTCAGAATACGGCGGACTGCGGACGAAAGTACTGCAGCCAGCGCTGGTGCTGCTACTCGTACCGCTGCTGCTAGTGCACCAGCGAAGGCTGCTTGAGATGCCATAGCAACTGCTATTGCTGAAGACTATGCCGATGCTGTGGCTGCTGGTTTTGTGGCTGCTGGCGATAGACCGCTACATCCGGCCGAGCTGGTGCTCGTGGTGCTGGTGTTACCACAGCTACAGCAGCTGCTCCAGTGGCGTCTGCGCTTCTGGTTCCGAGTGTTGCGGTGGCTGGTATGTTATTCACTCCCCCTGCATGAATCCATGTCAGTGTCCGTCGGTGTTGCTGGTACTGCGCCATTGCTGCTGCGGCGGGCAACGTTGCCGCTGTAGCTGCTGCTGGTGGAAGGGGGGACTACGCCGTTGCTGTTGAAGGCACCGCCGCATTTGCTGCGGTTCGGAGGCGGCGCCGGTGGTGCTTCTGCGGCAGGGAGAGGGGAGCGGTTGGTTTGTGTGCGTTGTGACATGGGCGAAAGGAAAGGAAGACCTCCCGTGGACTGCGTAAACACAGCTTATCCACCAGAGCGGCCGGTGCGGCTGCCCTGACAGCTGCTCCTCTCTCCTGCTGCGACTGCTTCTGCAGGGAAGCTGTCGTTGTGCCTCCGCAGCCGCTGCGGCTGCAGCACCACGGTGCTGGTGTTGGCTGTGCTGGACGTGGTGGTGATGGTGATTGCTTCGCCGTTGTCACGGTGGTGGAGCAGACGAGGTGGTCTTATGGGTCTTCTCTCCCAATTTTTCCACGTTTTTCCGTCGTATTTTCCATTTACCGGGAGAGAAGACGAGCAGGGACATTTCCGAGGAGCAGTTTCAGTTTGGGGAAGGATGGCAGGGAGAGCGTCGAACCGTTGTTCTCAGTAGCTTTCCCGAACAACGCATCATCAAGCATTTTTCCGAGGGCAGGGAACCACGAGCAGCTGCAGCTACAGCAAGGAGAGACAAGGGAAGAGCCACAGCCGGGTGGATGGTTACCTGTTAAGAAAGGGCTTTTTCAAACAGTTTTCCGGTGGAGAGGTTGGAGAGAGATAAGAGAAGGTGAAGGATGTACATGCAAGTGTCTACTACACATACATAGGGGCCAGGGTGCATACAACTAGTCTGCAACAGGAAATGTTGCACAGATACATTCGTACTATATATGTGTAGATATATGTCGTGCCTTCAAGGAAACGTTGCTGTAGGAACTCTTTCAGATGTAAATACATACGTAAGTATGTATGTATCTCACACGTACATAGATGGATGTGTGTGCAAGTATATATTTGTATGCCTACGGAGACGTGTGCGTGTACGTGTACTACGTGTGTGTGTGTGTGTAGAATTTCACACGTACATACAAATATGTATGCGTACGGATGGATCTGAGAGACCAGGGGAGGAAGCCCAGGTCACTTACAGGAAGAGACGGAGGATTATCTTTCTCTCTCACAACGTCAAGTCTGCATCTGTATGTACGTGACGCGGTGGGGAACATCTGGACGGTCTTGACTGAATATTAGTAGAGACACACGCACGCTGTGTCCATCTACGTGTCCATGTGTATTTACGATGTGAGTGTATAAGCCTTTACCTGCGTGTATGAAGATGCCCTTGCGTTCGAATATCTTTGCATACGCGTTGTATATGTACTGCGTGGGTATACACGCGTATATAGATATGCGGCATACTCTTCGTCAGTTTACGTATATATGATATACGTGTGTAAATTGTACACTGAGGCTGTACAGATTTCCGCGGAAGTGTGTTGATATGTACGTATATATGCAAATTCATATTCTACACTACGATGCACATAATGCGCATACATAAATATATGTGTATATGTCCTTCGTTATGTGTATGCATATTATATATATATACATACATACCTGGAGGGGTGGGGTATACATACATATGTGTGATCTACTTACAATCTGGTGCAGCCTGTGGTGCCCATTATGCGTATTACATAAGTATGTGTCCGTGTTTATGTGTGTATAGAAACCCAGCTTCGTTTATATTCGTGTGAGTGTGTAGCGGGTATTGTGGAACCGCCGGCGACAAGTGATGTGTTCCATACTGTTGCTGCACGTGTGGCCGCCGGAGCTGCAAATTTCTGCCGCGCGCGAGAACCGCAGACGGAGGTTCAACAAAGTGCAGCAGGAAACAGCAATAGCAGCACGCTTGCGCAGTTACCGAAGGCAAGCAGTAGGAGCAGGAGCGGCAGCAGATGGTGAGGGCAGCGCAGCGTTGACTAGGGAAGGGACGGGAAGCGAATCAGCATACGGAAGCAGGAGAAGACAGCAGGCATTAAGTGCCGCGGGAAGTGCTGTAGCAGCAGATGGGGGCGACTGACGCAAGCATCGCAGCAGAAGCCCATTATTGCTGCAGCAGCAGCAGCGCTGGCGGGACGCGACGACTTTTTACGCAGCAGCAGCATCAGCAGCAGGCGATCAGTGCTCAAGTAATAGTAAAGGCGCGGAGCAGCAAAAGGCGACGGTTGGGGGGACAGCGCGACACGAGGCTCCGGCAGCCACAGAAGACGGCTACCGTTGCGGTGGCAGCAGCAGCAGCAGAAGGCCATGGTTACACCTGCAGCAGGAGCAGGACGCTACAGCTGCAACGGCAGCCGTAGCAGAACACTACGGGCGTAGCAGCAGCAGCAGCAGCGGAACGCTAGTGTTGCCGGAGCAAGAGGATGCTACTGTTGCAACAGAGAAACGGTTTATGATTGCAGCAGGAGCAGTCCCCTAGCGAAAGCGGCAGCTGCAACTGCACTACGTTTGCAGCAGGAGCGGCAGCGGCGGGAGCAGCCGATGGTCACAAGTGCGCGTTTTCCCTGCCGAAATACGACAGAAGAGCACGAGGATCGACCAACAGAACAGCGCCGGTTTTTTCTGGTGCAGGTAATTGAGCAGGAGATGAAATCTGCGAAAGAACCGTTTTGGTTTCCTCACTATTGTAGAAACGTCATCTGAGAAAGTGGGACGTACCGCGTAGGGCACGCACTTTTGTGCAAAGGTACTCACACGTAGGTAACGCGTGGCAAGTGGGAGTACAGGTGCATAGGTATATGTGTAGCCGCGTGCGGTAATTGTGTGTGCTTACGTGTGTATTACGTATATTTGCCTATTCATGTAATAATATATATCACGTATTCATGTGTACTGTATGTGTGTAATCTACAGATCTGTGGAGATTTATATGCTGTATAAACCTTGCACCTACGTGTGAGCTACATGCAGACGTGTATCACAGTTACACGTGAGTACCTATGTACGTAGAATGTATCTATCTATCAGTGGAGACACTTGTATGTGTATATGTGCGTGTACAGCACGTACTTCGTGGAGAGGGACAGTGTCTACGTGGAAGATGTAACAGGCGGGGAAAGAGTAGTGTTAGTATGCGTAGATAACTACGGTCCCGTACAAACGGGTGGTAGTGAACTGATGAAGTGCAATATCGAAGACAGTGAAGGACCAAGTAGACAGAAATCTTACCTCTTTTCCGTGATGGTGTTGGCTACCCATTGAAACGAGGGATATTCACGGAGGCTCTCTGGAAGTGTATGGTGGATCGTAGTCAGAGTGGGTGAGGGTAGATTCTCAGAATCTGCAGAAAAGTAGAGTTCGTGCTCTGTGGCAAGGAGAGCAGTGATTGTAGATGTAATCACCTTGATTCAGCCGTAAAATGACAGTAGGTGGCCACAGGGGTTCAAAGGCCTGTGTAGAAGACTTCGAAATAGTCGAAAACGTGCGAACGTCCAAACACGTATAGATAATTGTATATACACACATTCATATACATATTAACTTGCGTAGGTGTGTACACATGTATGTCCGTACGCGATGGCTTGACAGAGAATGAATGAATCCTGTCTGGAGGATTACGCATGTATACGTAGTGTGTGAACTGACGTCGTATTGCAGTACGATGGCATATACGCCAGTGTGTGAGACCGGAGGACGCAGCGGGTGGCAATAGCAAGGGCCCCCGAAAGGTTCACTAGAGCGTAGTGGAAGGTCCAAACATACAAGTATTGCCATACAGCCATATGCAGAGGTGTTTGGTGATATTCTAGGTGTAGCGTGTTAGATGGAGAAACCCGATGGCACAGAGATATCATTGAGACCCCGGCATTGACATGCGTAGTACTGGCCAAAAAAAAAGACCTATTATTCGCTTTGAGGGCTACCGCGGTACTATAGGCGTCCTTAAACTTACATATGTGGGGATCAACGGTTTTTTGGTAGCTGAAACCGTTCAGTGGAACTTGTTGGTTCACAAACAGTATAAAGGGGCCTCTGTTCGAGGCATATCCGTAGAATCTAAGGATTTGAAGGGAAACGCACTAACGTACGACAGCGGAGGGGACACTGTAGAACGAGGATGGAATGTCCACGTATATGTCTATACAGCTGTTTATTTTATTTAGTGTAGGCGACTCCTACCGTACATCACGCGTGCATACACAGCTCTCATTGTTAGAAGTATTCCAAATGTTTTAAACTGGTTTGGAGGGACAGCTGGGGATGTCTTGGTGCAGCTCACTTGCTGACAGGTGGACCATACAGTGCGCGTAAGACAGGAATGCGTAACTCGCAGGGCTGTGTGTCGTTGTAGGTAACCCTAGTTACGCGCCGATGATCGACCTCCGGGTGCGTACGATGTGGAAAATGTGAAATATCTGTTTGCGTAGTTTTCTTCTGGCTTCCCTCTTTGTTCTCGCTGGCGCGTATCGCCTCCTTGTGCCGCATTCGTCGTGATATCTCTGTTCCGCGTTCCGTCTCTACGTGAACCCGCCTCGGTTGTTCGTCGTCGTCTCCTGCAAAGAGTCGTTTTTACTCGTATTTCTCTTTTCCTCCCTCACAGATTCCTTTCGTATTCTCCTCCTCTCCTTTCTCTTTCACCAGCGATTTCTGTTCCTTGCTTCAGCTGCTCCCAGCTGTACCTTACTGTGGCAGCTCCTTTTCCTCCTGGCTCTGCGTCGTTGCTGTGTCTTGTGTCTACTGCAGACGAGCTCGCGTCCGGCAAAGATGTGTCGCTGCGCTGCGCCGGCAGGGGTTGAGATGTGGTGTTTCGATGGCCCCGGGGATGGTGATGATGGTGTATGCGGTGATGATGGTGAAGATGATCGTAGTGATAAAGCCCTGGTGGAAATTGCGATGGTGGAGGTGGCTGCGCGGAGAGTGCGATGGCGGCGGCGGTCTGAGCTGTGCGGCAGACTCGGATATTCAGAACAGGCCGTAGCAGTTCATAAACACGGCAGTACACGTACGAGAAGAGAGAGGTTTTTTCAGAAGCGCTTCTGTGTCGGCATGTAATTATTTACATTGGTGCCCACATACAGCTGTAAAGCGTATCTGTGTACTTACATGTAACAGTGCATTACCACGGTAAACTGTACGAACAAGCATATATATATATATATACATACATGTGTATACATATACACAATTAAGTATGTAGATCACTGTGTAGGTATACCCACGCAGACGTCGTTGGTAGAACTTCGAGATTAACATAGAGTGTGTAGTAGCACTGGTGATGTCTGGATCGAGCGAATATTTATACTTGTGTCTGTACAGTGGATCTTATATATGGGGCGAGGTTAGGTATGAACCTAGACTGGGAGAGAATTCCGATACGCAAATGGGCGAAGAATGGATATACGAAGGTGTACAGACATACACGTAGATCGTATGTATGCAGAACGTGGATGCTTGTGTGCGCTTGCATATATACTGTATGTATGCATGCAGCGGAGTTCACGAAGTGTGCGCTACTGTAGCTGCAGGCAGACATACCCGTGTGCCTACGTGTGCATATGAAAAAAAGTCATTAGCAGATTATCATTACAGGCAGACGTCTGCCTTTCCGTTTCTTTCGTGTGGGCTCGTTTCTTTGACGGCTGCTGGCGAGAGACGCGCTCTCGCGAAACTAGGTTTTTGCAATATGGTTAATAACGTCAGTAACGATAGTAGACGACGGAGACGCGCATTAAAAAGGATCCTACTTGACTAGCCACACTCACAAGGAAAACAACAAGATGACGGGATTGTGTGAATGACGAGAGGAAGTCTTGATGTAGGGAGAAGAAGCACCTTTATTAGGGAATTAGAATAACTGTTGAGGAAGCGACACCACGACCGGAAGTGAGAACATTCAAGGCGATATATCGTTGTAGTAGTGCGTGGACTAAAACTGGTACTGCCACCGAAGAAAGAACGTAGAAGTTCGTGCAAGGCACTGGCGCGAATCAGGAACAGGAAAGTACGCGGGAGGAGAAGAGGAAAACTGAGCTACAGCGCGGTGGACGACGCGTGAGGTGCATACAGTAGTGATAGGAGAAACTGCATAAATTTAGGCGTGTACGTATCAGGTCTCTACGCATCCGTGCACACGCACGGATACGTATTCACATACTCAGAAAATAGGTCTACCTACCTGTGTATCACTCTATGTGGGAGAGCATGGACTCCCCCTGTAGAGTGACACGCATAAAGATAGACCTAGTTCAGTCCTGCCGACAGAATCCCCAGCAACATAGCGCCAGCAGTAACGGAAAGGTCAGACGCAGCAGACACGTGCGTACGTAGTGGGCCGGTGTACTTGGGATGAATGTACGTGTATATATACATACATATATACGTGTGTGAGGAAGGCAGCCTTCTCATCTAGGCGTGTGGAACCGTGGAGTGACGAAGGGTTGACGAAGATACGCAAGCGGAGTACCGTCTCTTCTTTAAGTGCACCTTTATTCGCACGTTGTAAAGAGAGAGTTATTACGCCTGAAGCGGTGTATACAAGCATGTTCACGTATAGCTACGTGTCGCGCATTTGCCGCAATGTATAATATCTACGTATGTATACGCCATGTGTATACGTACGTACTTACGTAGGATTTGCATGCTATGTAGGTTTAGTTTCGCGCTAGTTTACGCATGTGGAAGTTCTACGGTGTGATACTGAAAGGAACGTCATGTTCACCGGCGTTCAAATATGAACCCCACTCTAGGTGATAGACTCTCCTATGTATAGAACGGAAGACCCAGTAGTGTTTTGTGCGTCGTCCAAGAGATTATATATATATATGTATATATATGTATGTATGCAGAGAAAGATACAGATCGTGTGCCTACATAGGTACACGGTACGCATTTAGAAATTGATCTACTGGAGGGCCACCGACCTATTCTTGCCAGGTTTTTCCCCTATCCTGGAGAATATAGGCGTATGTGGCTGTCGTACAAGTGAGTCGTCAACGAGAAAACGTATACACAGACGTATGGATCCGTGCTTACGCATGTCTATCTGCGTCTGTTAAACAGAAGTGGCACGTGCCAGTAAGATGATCTCACATCACGGTGGGTTTACCAGAAAGGTAGAAATTATTTTCTGCATCATAGTTGACTGTGTAAGTCGTCACCGTCGTACCAGACGCAGGATACTTCCCTCCAGTGTGGAAATTCGTACTTTAGACTGTAGTACATATTTTAGTGTTTTAACATATTTCAGGAGATAGACATCTGGCAAAGAGATCCCACGCCGTCGCGCCGGGCTGGGAGTGCACGGTTGTAGTGGCGCCTTTTTTTTTCCTACGCTACTGCAGTGTCATTTGGAGAAGTATAGCTTTTTTCTTCAGGAAGGTCGTTATGTGGTTCGTACCTTAGACATGAGTCATTCGGTATTGGCTTTCTTTTTTCCCTGGTGTTGCATCCTGTAGTATTACGTGAGGCTCGATGTGTTAGTGAAAAAAAGTGACACAGTCTTTCCGTCCGCGCTTCTTCGTGGGCGTCTTTTCTGTACGCCGCAAAATATCTGCTGCACGTATACATATAAGCGCAGATGCATGTTTACATTGTATGGTTGATACGTATATATGCATGTGTGTATACATACATATACGTATATATATACATGTATGTGTACGTATATCATATACATGTATATATGTATACTCGGTTTCACCTGGTGTGTATGTTTATCGAAATATGTATACAGCAATTATATATATGCATGGAGTTTGGAAGTAAGTGGTGACTGTGAAACGGTACGCTCGAGTGCAGCTGAAAGTGTGCATATATATATATATATATATATTAGATAGATAGATAGATAGATATGGGACAAAGAGATGAGTGTAGAGATTAGAGGAGAAAGAGGAGTTGCCGGCAGCACAGCAACGAATGAAGGCAACTGCACAGCAAGACGATCCCCGTCGCTGTTCAGGAGGGTATCTCGGGGCAACTCGCATTGCAACGGAGAGAAGCGCTCATTTTTCCGTGTGTCAGTTCTGCTTTGTTGAAAGGGTGCGATTCGAGCGCGTGGCTGCATCATGTGTATGTGCTGACCCTTGGATGTGATATATACGTAGAGAGATGTATGAGGGTAGATTGCGACCCTACATTCTAACGAATATATGTGTGTACGTAATAAATGTAAGAAAGGATCACACAGTAACCCGTGAAGTCATGAGGAGAAAGGAATTTTTTCTCCAGACAGAAACCCGGGATGTGCTGCGTCCCGAGTGCAGATACATTTTTCCGTTGTTGAACTACTCTAGTGAAACACGTATGAAGTACTGTTTACGGCGAAGACATCTGCGAGGAGGGAGGGAAATCTGGGAAAGAAGCCCAGTAACGGGGCAACAACTGCGTAGAATTTTTCCAGTTAAAATGATACGGAGAAGGCATTTTCCCGTCGGTTTTGGGAGGAAAAAGGAGGATAAACGAACAATTCAATTGCAGACGTAGAAGCGGGGGCTCGCTATACAGGAAAGGCCGTTAAAACGTCTCCCGTACACCGTGCAAAACAGTATTCGCCCGATTCCAGCGGACATTCTCGAGAAAATTTTTCCATGAAGTGATCCAGTGATGTGATATATTGGCCGCGGGAAGAATCCGTTTGATAGGTCAGGGCTCCCCTTGCTGCAGAAGAATAAGGTAATGTATGTTGTAACTTTAATTCATCTCTCCTCCTCCTTCATGATGCTACGTAACCCCCGCTGAAGTAACTGCAGAGTACAAGTTTTTGTTCAGCAGGTGGAGGAATGCCGGTGGACGGTGTCGGAGATGGTGGGGCTGCTGTTGCTTCATCGTTTCCCTGTGAGCTGCAACAGTGACCGGTTTTCATCGTAGGGCCGTGCTCCAGCAGCAGCGCCTTTCAAGGACTCTCGCAACAGCGGCTGCTACTGTCCCCTTGCAAAGGCTGTAGCAGCAGCTTTTCAGACAGCTGCAGTTTCAACGACTTGTATTGAGTGCTGCAGCAGCGCGTCCAGGGCCGCATACGGTGGCGGGAGCTGCTGTACCACCAGGTACACATTCCGAAGGGTTCTGTGGAATATACTGCCCTTTACCGTAATTGCAGTCGGATGCCGTCTTTGCTTTTTCCGGTGGTGCTGTTGTTCTTCGTGTGAGTACACCTGCTGATGGTGAGACTGGGTGTGTGGGTTGCGCTCGCCGCCATCGGGCTGGTGCGGATGTCTACGTGGCGTTGTGAGAGAGCGGAGCAGTGACTGTAGTGTATTAAGCTGTTGAATGGCTCACGCTGTGACTGGTATGATATATAAGGAAGAAAAAGTGCGAATGAAAAATTCGGTGCACGGACAAGAAATCACTGCTGGGGCACAAGAGACAAGAGGGAGTGTAGGGAATCTCGGCGAGTGGTAGAAACCGGTCTCCTCGCTCAAGTAAAACGAAATGGCATATATGTAAATGAGGTCCTGTTATCCATCTGCGGCACTGGTCGCGCTCGTCTTCACAGGTCTCATTGCAAGTGTAAACCCATGTACACGTCCCAGTATTAATGTATGGATATACGTGTATATACACATACATGAATATATACAGGCATAGTCACACATGTGCTCCGAGTAGAATTCCTTCACTACACCGTATCTCTACTTGTAGACATATATATGTACATGTATGGAAGAGTAGGGGTCTGCGTGTGCAGGAACTTACTCGGTGAGTGAAAAGGGAAGGTGTATACTACCGTTCGATTATCTGTAGACGTGAGCGTGGACACGTATATAGCGGGTGGATGTATACAGGGAGGAGGAGGGAAGAGATGACAGACATTTTCAGACATCCTTCAGTTGCAGCTAGCCTAACGGGAAAGGGGACAGCAGGAGAGAGGAGAGACGCAGTGGCTTATACAGTCGTCGCGTGCGTGGTGGTTGGTTATGTGTATGTGACGGCAGGGGTACTATCTTGTTGAAAGACGAAAAGTCGTCCGTGAACGGAACTCGTTGTTCCTCATTGATATTCACCAGTTGCTGATCATTTACATACAATATATTCCAACGCCATCTTCACCGCAGAAACTATGGTTGAAGTCGCAAATAAAGAACCAATTTCGCAAAGAATTCCTGGAATTCCCTGATGCACGTGTATGTCTGCATTCAAGTAGTAGCTAAATGGATCGAAACTCTCCATCTCATACGTATGCGTAACTCGAATAAGTAGATTTGCAGACACATACTTGTACGTTTGTATAACTCGGTTGTTGTGCGGAAGCCTGCGTATCAGCACAAACGTGCGAACACCGAGAACACTTGTGCTTACGCGTGCGCATTAGACACGTGCTCAGAACACGGACACAGCACTTGTATGAGTCTAACACGGCTTCGTTCCTGATTATCTCTTCCCGTCCAAGTACACGTACGTACACGCATACCCTGCGTGCTTTTACGTAGTTACGAAGTCTGTGATCTGCCCAACGAACGCACGTGGCTTCTAGTATAAATGTATCATATATATGTATAAGTATATGTACACTGACGCTTCGCTGACCGTTCCGTGTTCGTCAATACATGCGAACAGACACGCTTATCTGCTCGCAAGTCTGTGTGTCGGGACTCCACGTATACACCAAAGTATGTCGGGTCCACACCGGTGCTTCTGCGTGTATACCGTAAACAAGAATATGTCTGCTGAATAGCAGTAACGTCGTGCACGGCTACAACAGGTCTCGCATGTGACACCTCAAGAAGCGCTACGTTACTCAAACGTGTTTCTACTGGCACACTCACAAGTATACGTGCATGTACGCACGTGATAGCACATGGGTGCTGCGGGACAAGCATTTACGTTTAGTTTATCTATCTACGCGTTGAACACGTGTGTGCGTCTTTGTAGGTGGCAGTACACATGTAAACCAAAAGAAGCACAATGATCACTTGTAAGGCCGCCGCGGGTAAAACCTGCGTAGTAACAAGTGTACGCACGTAAAGCAACCGTTGGCGCATTCGCACGCGTGAGTCAGTGGATACTGAAACGTTGCAAGTGTCCTTAACCACCAGTGTTCGCACCTGTGCACGCAAACCTGTAAAAACACTACGAGAAAGCCGCCGGTCCTGTTGTGTACAAAACTGCAAGTTTGTATTGCTCTTTACTGTTTACGACACAAGCAGGATGACCACAAGGGAAGGATGATACCTTTCCTGGGTATGCTCCATGTACCAGGAAAGTATATATGCGACCTCTCACCTGTAGTCTACCCCAGAGCAAACTTAGATTCAGAACATTATGTATTTATGCGTATATAAACTCTGCAGAAAGAACCAATCACGGCAGGCAGCTCCCTGGAATATTTTTGTACATATCGTTTGCGTGTAGGTTTGAAAATAATCTGCACGATACAGAATTTTTGATGATTGAGGTGGCTGCTTGCGTGTAGGTTTGAAAATAACCTGCACGATACAGAATTTTTGATGATTGAGGTGGCTGGTACGCAGAGCCACTTAGATTTTGGAGGTGCAGCAGGCTACGCATGATTTACGACACATGCGAACGGTTTACGGAAACGTCGTATGTCAGACTTTTATGTTCATTCCCCTTTGGTCTGGAAATAGTACTGGTATGTATTGTATGTATCTGTATACAAACGAGTGTATATGCATAGTTGTACAGACGTATCCGACCGTAGGACATGCAAGTACAACGTATCTATCTCTGTTTTTAAAGCCTACGCATGCTTCCGCATCTCTACTCCGTACGTAGAGATTTACTGCATCTCAACGGCTGCTGATTGAGGTGGCCGCTACGCAGATTTTGGATGTGCAGCAGGCTACGCATGATTTATAAGACATGCGAACGGTCTACGCAGAACATTCTCTCCGTCGAACTGTTCCTCCCCACGCGTATCTACCAGCTCTTCCTCTATATTGCGAACGAGAAAAACTTCACAAAGCGTACAGATAATTTGTACATAATTGTGGTCACCTATGGGTAAAAACAACGGGGCATACGTGTACACACATGGGATATAAATATCTCTTCACGAGTGGAAGGACATACATTATATATGTACACATGTGGATGTGAACACTGGGAACGCCACCAGCTCACGCTCGTGGAAGTGCATCGATGTAAACGTGCACCCCTGTGCCAGAGAATCGGTATGTAGACTTCCTTGTGCATCTGCTCTGCCCGTGATGGTTACCTCGTTGTGCGATCCTTCTGAAGGGCTTGTTTATTCGCTGCGCTGCGTTTGTAATTCAGTTCCGACCTCTAGTTGTATCGAACAGGAAGGTTTTTCAAGGCGTAAATTTGTAAAATGACCTCAAGGTGCAGGTGTTAGCTTACACGCACCTGTCTCTTCCGTATGCGGACATGCGCTTCTGTTTGTAAGCATATATATATGTATATATATAGATAGATGGGTATACATATATATATATATAGATATATGTATGTACACTTAACTAGTTCTAGGAGGGCAGGTGCTTCGCTTGGTCTGCTTAGCGGACGACGTGACAACAGTCGCATTGTTGCATTTCCTGCATACTAACTCTGTTGATACGCAGATCCACGTATCTCTTCAGTTGTGTTTGCCATGTGGGAGCACACGTCGCTACCGTGAGTGCATAGGAGTGTCTTGCAGTATATTAGATCTCAGAGGATGAATTGGCATACATCTCGTGTGCCGAGCACGACAGGCAGACGTGTACCTGGAAGCACACGTCGCTACCGCCAGGGCATGGGGACGTCTTGCAATATGTCCAATCTTGTCGTACGAATCGGGGTACATTGCGTTTATCATTGAATCACGCGAGTATGTGTGTACCTGCGTATATTCGATCGACTTATCCTGTAAGCATCGATACGTATGGACGTGAGTGCGAAGACGTACGTACGATGCGGCTTTTCACCCCTATGCACTGATCAACGGTTCTTCAGGATACGGAAAGAAGGAAAGAGCCTACGTGTGGAAAGAAGTGCAGTAGTGAGTCGTCGACTACGTGCTCTGTGCCTGTAGCGATATTATCCTGTTGCCGGCAAAGAGGGGCTAAAATGCTTTTTCTTTGTCTGTTCATCCGTTTGTTTTTCTAGCGCTCTATTTACCTGTGCACTGGTGTATAATGCATAGACATGTGTACGTATGTGCACTTGTCTTTCGAGGAGGAAGGAGAGCTCTCCATACCTATGCTCAGAAAAGTAAAATTCAAATGTAAAGGAGTGCACACAAAGTCAACTCGCCTTTTATGGGGCAGTGAATTTAAGAGCGTATTTCAAGTGTACGTGTTCATATAACGTATCGACAGATGGATATGTGGAACAACACACGTTGTACGAGTGCCGATGCGCAAAGTGTAACTACCAACTTTCAAAGAAAAATGAATATTTTGCAGTGCGCACGTGAGCAAGTGCAGAACAGCGCCCTGCGTGTCACGTAAGCGCTTGCCCAAGCTCCACGTACATAGAAGGGAAGACTGCCATCAGGGTTTTCGCATATACGTAGCACGTATGTCCATCTGTGCACACGCACAGACGTAATGCGTGCTTCTGTACACAAGCACAGAGCTACGAGGTGTTATCCATATATTCCTATTCTGTACACCAGCACAGAGCTACGAGGTGTTATCCATATATTCCTTGGCCTGTACCAATATCTATACAAATGTGTGCACATATATGTATGTATGCTGAAGGGTGTGCATGGCGTTCGTGTACACTGAGGTTTATGAGGGATGATGGATATTATCTATATCGGATTGTACCTAGGCCGGATTCTAACACCTGCGGAGACGCCTACACGTGCTGGTTCTTCTGCTGCACACTGATGTGTCTGTACATCAGTGTGTATGCACAGGGATGTGCGTAACCGCACTGTATGTGGACCGAAGTGTATGTATATTAATTATATGTGTGTAAACAGGGTGAGGGCGTCCTCTAGATAGTATTCTTTTTGTGAGTGCTCCTGCGACCGTTTTCGCTTGATCTGAAAATGAATATAGGTCGCGCAACAGGAATGAGTCGCATAACATCCTACCATATATATATATATATAACCATATCGCTGTGCGCCCCCAGAATGTGCCCCTACACAACTGCACCCACGTACGGGTTTACACATACGTGTCCGGCTGCGTACTTCGATCCACCTTCGTTCTAAAGACGCTTCCTGCAGCCTTTCGTTTCTTCTGTGACATTTGAGGCAGCAACGGGGCACAGGGGTAAATGTAGGATATTCCTCCTAGCAGTGCAGCCTCTCCACGCTTAACAAATTGCGTCCATCCTTTGAAAACGGAGTCTCAATCGAAAAAATGGTTACGCTGTTGTGTACGAACGCTCTCAAAGGAAACAGGTGTACAACCCTGTATACTTATATCTGTGGAGATGCATCTACATGTGCGTATACACGTACGGATGTACGTGTGCAGGCAATTACCATGCCTGTACGCCGGTATCTCCCTACGCGCAGAAGTGTGTACCTTTTCGTGCACGAGTCTGTGTACGTGTCCACATTCGTGTGCGCTATTACACCGGCGTAATCCTATGTGCGTTGTGTATATACCGTGGCTCTTGAATATGCGTCATATGTACAAGTGTATAAATACGTATGTCTACGCGAATGTGTGTACGGATGTACTGACGCACGTATGCTTTTACATACGTGCTGCGTTTGTATGCAGGTGCACACAAGAGCGCGTACGTTTGTGTGCGCCTGTACATGTATATACACTCACACGTATCAACGGCGTACACGCGTATATTGTAGGCCTGTTTGGGGCTTGAATAGCGGGAGAATAGTTCCTTGCAAGTAACCTATGTTTACTGAGTAGAGACCGGACCGGTGAAGCGTCGGGGTGTGCTTGTCTTCTTCCCGAAGTGCGCAGACAAATAATGTACACGCATCCGGTGGTACTGGTACACAGAGCCTTTCTGTCTTGCTTTACATTCACGTGAGGAGTTGTACATAAAGCCTTCCTCTCGTGCTTTGCATTCACAGATTCATGCAGCACGTAATCTCTACACTTGCAGTAAATCGTATACTTCTCCTCAATCTCTGCATATATCGTACAGAACGAATCTTCTGTGGAAGACGAAGCGGCTTCGACGCGTATTCATTCTTTGATTTTCTCTGACCTATGTTAGTTATCTTCATTCTTCTAATCAGACACGCTTCCGTGTATTGATATTGTAGCTCCTCTGCGTGTAAGTCTGACAACCAGAAATCATATCTATACGTCTGCGTACTCCGTACTCGGTGTGGCCCTTCGTGTGTTTCGTAATTTGGATGTACTTCCTGTATCTCCTCTATGTGCTACTTGCACACAATAGAGCATCCGTTACCCAGCGTGGAGGCGGTGCCTCTGGGTTTCTACGTATATTACAGCACATCCGCTGTGCGTTCGGGCATCATATCCTGTGCGGCTTTTGATGGGATTTCGTATACGGCTGAAGAAATCGCATGCAAACCAAGCACTGCAGACGACGTAGGGATAAAAGTCCTGCCTTGCGTGTTTGTAAGAGCCAGTATAGCTCTCCACGCTCCTGCTTAGCTCAATGTAGCGTGAACCTTCCTGTTAGAATGAAACGTACGTTTTCTCCGCTGAGGTCGCCCTCCGTCCGCATGTGATGAAACGATATACATCTTCACGTGTTACTGGTATAGCGAAGGTATCTCCGTGCTTGTAGTAATCACCTTTCCGCGTGTACACGAAATAGCTATAATGCATTTCTACAACGGACGGCTTCTTTGTGACATAGTTAGACACGCTCAGATTAGTGCGGTGCGGACCTTCGTGTTGCTCTGGAACCAGTCTTCTTCGCCTGTGTAGCCCTCTGTGGACGGCCAGTAAAACGATGTATATCTTTCCGAGTTAGTGACACAATACAGATATTCTCGTGCTTGCAGTAATCACCCTGTCGCGTATATAGGAAATAAACGCGTGTCTACAGTGGACAGACTTCTTGGCACCTGCGAGTGAAACATATTGTGCCTTCTTTCAATGCGATGTACATCTCTCCTCCAAGAAAACTACATTCAGGTTAATGCGTATAGACCTGTGCGTTTAGTTCACGCGTTTCTGTTGGTCTCCATGCTTCGCTGTATTCTTTGGTGCGGCTGCACATGTACAAATATGCACACAAACATACACAGATATGTGCACACACGCGTGTACATCTGCACACATATGTATGGTTGTACAAGCGCATATAAAGGCGCGTATATACGCGCCGTAAGACACACTTTTATCCGTAAAAATAGAATGTACGCGTGCGCGTGTGAAGTCCCGCAACAATCGAATATTTATTCAGAGTCCACGTGAGGCGTAGACAACCGCTTCACGTGGCTGATGAAGACTACCTTTCGGTTTACTTCCAAATGAAATGAGACACTGTTGTGTTGTTCATCCCTCCTTCATTTTCTCTTCATTAATTCGTTATGACGTGGTGACATCGTAGATGCTTGTGTGTTTCGACTGCTTCTCTTTAGTCCTTCAAGACGTGATAACCGTGTAGATGCTTAGGCATCGACGAATCAGAGAGTCGACACTTCGCTGGACCGGAGAAGCCTTGTGTCTTCATAAAATCCTTCACTCTGCCGTAATGCCTTCTTGTAGTCCTCAGTGGTCTTTCGTGAAGAAAGGACGCCTTTCCCGGGTAGCCCGACCCCCCGGCGGAAAACTTCTTCCGTCCCTATGCACTGGAAGCACGGTTACCTGCACTCTTTTTTTTTCACCAGCCTCGACCCTCGTTTTTCAGAGTTATGTGCCACTCCTGCGGCTCTGCTGCGCTGTCCGCTGGTGCGTCTGCTCCGTGTCGTTCTCTGCCGGTCGTGCGGTACCCGTGCATGCCCTTCCCGGAGAGCAGCTGCTCGTCCTCTCTTGCAGTTCCTGCTAAGGGTGTTGTTCACCTGCGGCAACGAGGTATTTATAGGTAGTAGTCATACCGCTGGATGTTGTTGCTCATGGTGCTCATCCGGAGCTCTTCTCCTGCAGGGTAGCTGCACAGTGACTTACTACTTACTCTTGCGACTGCGCTGCTGCCGATGTTGGGCCGCTGCTGTTCGTGGCGCTGGCCTCGCGCTGCGATGTTTAACAGTCGATGCTTGTTTTCAAGAACTCCTCTTCTTTGGCGGCCGCGTGGTGGCGCTTGTCTTTGTGCCTCCGTCTGTGAACTTCTACCACTTGCCCTTGCTCGGCGCGTCGGCGTGCGACCTGCGCTCCTCGCGGCGTAGAGATTTGCCCAGCAGCACGTGCATATAATAACACGCAGAACGACGGCAGTGAAGCGCAGTTCACAAGCAGTAGCAACAGCAGCGCGCAGGTGGAGGAACACGCCTGGAGCAGAATGAAAACCGTCGCTGCTCCCCACCTACCGTGAGATCCTCCTTCTTGGTAGGCGCTGCCGCGGAAAGGAGCACCGTTCAGCACTGCCTTCGCACGGCACGCGCGATGGCTCCTCAGGCAGCGGGAATCCCCTCCCCGTCTTTGCTGTTCTCGCAGCGGCAGCCGCAATGCCTGAAGCAGCATCATCCCGCAAAGAAACAGCAACCACACTTGTATCTCAGTCGTTGATGCTGCCGGCACAGCAGCCCAGCAGCGACCCCTCCCCGTCGCCAGACGCAGAAGTCTGCGCAGCAGGGCCACAACCAATACGGCGGAAACGGCCACGCCGTATTGCTGCCCTTCACACCAACAAGAAGCCCCAAAGAGCGGCCCACCCCATTGCAGACATTCGGTGCCCCTTCCTTTTCCTGCACACGGCGGTGCCGTGCTTGTAAATCTGGGAACGCAAACGTGTACGTCGTGCGCATATTTCTTCTACGTACGTCTTGAAGAAGAAATATTGACACAACGAGTGTGTCTTTCCACCACTTGCGCGCGTGTGTGCCCACGTGGCCGTCAGTTTGTGGAGGCTCGCGCCCCCTTTTGCCTGTCGGCGTCAAGAATAGATGATGGTGACCGACGACTTTTCCGTTGCGTGTGTGTGTGTGGGTGTGCTAAATAATTAAACGACTTACCTACCATTAGCGCTACATGCAAAGACCCGTGTGTCTTCAGCGGCACATGCGTGTCTATATCTATGCAAACACCGATGCCGAGCCTTATGTGATAGCTCTAAACTGCCACATGGTGAGGAAGTCAAAAACTTTGTCAGCAGAACACCCCAGCGCCCCCCCCGCCCCGCCGCCTTGGCGGACGTCGTAGCCACCAGCACTGCGCATCTTTCGACCTCATCTATTCACCTGCGCATACTGGGCATGTGTCTAGTACTTTATGTCATGCCCGTCCGTAAGTGTGCGTCGCACATCTATGTAACTTCCCCTGTAGACGAACGTGTGTGTGTGTGTGCGTGTACATATGTGCAAAACACACACGCATACGTCTGTAGTTACGCGTAGATTCCCTACTGCGTGCAGGTGACCAAATGCTGCATCAAGAGGTGTGCACGACTCAGTGGACACAGTCCACTTACGCAGACTACCTATATACGTTGACGTGGGTATCACACTCCGTATCTCACGTACGTACACGTACACGTATTTATATATATATAGGTTTCTCTGTCCTCTACGTAGCCTTGGTGGTGTATACGTTAATGGAACGTCTCGTAGCACAGATTCGTTGTTGAGGTTCCTTGGCCTCAGATGGACTCAGCTACCCGTGTACACCAGCGTATGCATATATATATATGTGTATATGCCTGTATGTCAAAGACTCTCCCTATATATTGAATGTATGAGTGGAGAACCATGTATATACGTGTACCGCGGTAGGAACATGTGTACGTTGTAGAATTGTATCACAGAATAGGGCAGTGGATTATGTTGACCAGTAGGTATCCGTAGACATATACGTATATCAGACAGCCCAGGGGCAGCCCCCGCCCCCCTCCCCCCCCCCGTCCGCGTTGCAGTTGATTTTTCATATCTGTGTGACTTTACAAGAGGCCGATATACGGCTACATACATGGCGGCTCCTGGTCGTATTACCCTCCGTTGCTGCTCTCCGTATATCTACACGCACCGGTATAGACACACAGAAGCACATCTATCTATACATATATTTACGTACATGCCTCTCCGCTCTTATGTATATAACCGTGCACCGGTAAATATATTTTCGTGCACCAGCCTATGTATACACATTCGCGTATGTACATATCTATCCGCGCGTGAACGTATATATATATATATATATATAGGTGTATGCACGTATCCACGGACCAATATATATATTATATATGTACGTGTAGCCACCAGCAGATGGTGTAGGGACGCGCACGGCGATTGACCTGGTGCCCTAATGGTGCGGCGGCTGCCCCTTTTTCTTCAGCAGCAGCAGTTCCCCCGTTTGCTAGAAGGGAAACCGAGAAGCGTCCCGGCCATGTACTTGCGCAGGACTATGTTACGCATGCGTATGTATGTGGCGATATCCGCCGCCCAGAGGGAGCGACAGGTTGAACAGCAGTGTGTGTACCGGTCTGCATGCATTAAGTAGTAGTCGGAGACAAATGCACCGAAACGAAGGGGTCGCGTCAACACATCTTCCCTCCGCGCTCACAAGTCATTCTATACCAGCGTGTGTATGCGTAGCTACCTAGCCGGCAACACCACACAAGGGGGGTCACAGGTACGTATATATGTACACACTTGCCCACACGTGGTTGTACACACAGTGCCCATATGCATATTTATATGTATGTGTAGTATGCATGTAAGTCCCTATTCGTAAGTAGACAGCCGGAAACGACGTCGAAGGGGTCCTATAAACGTATGTGTGTATACGTATAGGTTCACCTTTGCGTATGTATATATATGTGTGCACGCTTGCCCATTTATGTGTGTGTACTCCAAGCGTATAGTATCGTCTCCTTGTGTGTGCTTCTGTAAATAAAGATATACGTGTGTATGTGTGTAGAGGGATAGACAGATAGATAATGGCAGCATTTTACACCCAAACGTTTGGGAGGCGTGTACGCGTGTAATTTACGTGAAGAAGAGGTATGCAAAGCAACGTGGACCGCCTCCGAGCCCCCGGGATATAAACGTAGTCATTCACACACGCGTGCGCTTCTCTATAGTTGGGACGCACTTCTGCTGCTCTGTGTGTATCTGCCGTCTGCAAGTATACATCTGCGCATGCACGCGAGCGTGAAAACACCTGCGTACAGAGACGTACGTGCAGCAGGCGTCTGGGCGTGGCCTTTCGGCAGCAACTCATTTCTATCTTAAGCGGCCTTGCCACTACTCGCCAGAGTTGCCGTGCCACGTGACGGGGACAATAACGTCGTGGACGTGGTCCCTTTTTCTGCATGTGCTGAGACGTCGAAGACCTTTTCCGGTCCGTCAAGGAGGGTGTGTGGGTGCCCCACTTTTTTGTGTGCGTGTGGTGTACATACACCACGTCCTCTACTTTGGTAATGTGTATGTGCGTATGTCTACGTTTGTGCGTACACCAGTTCTCATCGAAGATTTCTCCTGGTCCGTAAAGGAATACATGTGTATGCTCCGTGTGTCGTGTACCCCCACAGTGAAGTGTACGTACACCCCATACGAGACTCGCAGTATGTATAGTTCAGTGTTGTGTACCCACACAGTGTAGTGTACGTACACCCCATGCGAGACTCGCAGTATGTATAGGTCAGTGTTGTGTACCAACACAGTGTAGCGTACGTACACCCCATATTCGTAGTATATACAGTCCACGAAAGTATAATTGCTTTCGACTGTCCGTCGATGTATGGGAGTGCGTCTACCAAGTTCCTATGTGTATGCTCCTGTGCCCGGTAATTTCAAGCAGATACACATTTCTCCCGTGGCACTGTAACTCTGTAAAGACTGAATGTCCTGAGCAGGTGCTTGCTGTATTCGTTTGGTACGTAAACAGGGGGAAGTGACTGGAGTGTCTCTGCGAAGAGCTGTCGTTCTCTTCGGTGACACGTAAGTGTCTGTATTCCCTCTCCCCGCACATTATATCTCTGGACATCTGTATATTGAGCTTGTATGTCTCTATTTGTCCTTTTGATTGCTGCTGCGCGTTTCGTGGAAAGATATGTAGGAAAGTCCCCGGCGTCCTCTGGCGGAATCAGCGGAGGTGAATCGCTGCTGCAGACTGAGAACAGCTCCGAAGATGCAGCAGCAGCAGCCCAGCAGGGGGTGTCTAGGGCGTGGGCGTCTGTACCACAAGAAGAGGAAGCAGCCGCAGACTGGGCAGCAGCTGCAGGTTCAGCAGCAGCCACAGGTGCAGCTGCAGTAGGTTCGGACGCGGTGGCAGCAACTGCGCGGGAAAAATCGACGGCAACTGCAGCAAGCGCAGCAGCGGCAACAGCAACAGCGACCGGGCGCCGCGAGAGCAGTGGAGGGTCTGTGGCAGCGGCAGAAGCAGCTGCATTACCAAAAAGAGAGGACGGGCGCTGCGAGTGATTGACAGTCATTTGTACACCGTAGCCGGTCTTCGCTCCTTGGTGGTTGCATGCTGTATGGATACATGCAGCCGCAGCAATATCTGCGACCACTTTTCCCCTAATTAGTGTGTACGCGTCTTCTACGAACGCGTGCGTTTCTGTGCGTTGATATCTACGTAGCGGTGGTGTTGGTACGTCTCTGTATGCCGGTACGTCGTGGAGTCAACGACAGGCACTGCAACGTCACACGCATGCGTACAGCTGCATCTCCCCGCTACGCGCCCAACTACGTCGTCGCCCGGGCTGCATCCTTGTCCCTCTCCTAGTCGTACTACCGTTTCTACAACTATTAATACTCCTGCTACTACTGGCACGACTATTAATACTACCACAACAACTACTACTACTACCAGGGCCACGGATATTAGTACTCCCACGACTAAAGCGACTGTTACTTCCGTCCACACTGCTACTACTACTCCTTCCATTACCACTACTATTGTAGGTGAACTGCTGCAATTACAACTGCTGGTAATACTACCGTTATACAGCTACTCTATACACTATTGTGCTACTAGTGGACCACTCCTCGTATCCCAGCCGAAATGTGTTTACTGGCTGGACCGCATGCACCCGGAAGTTTTTGGCGTGGAGCCGCCCATCGACGCTGGGCCATGCAGCCAAGCAGGAGGCGGCCGCAGAGAACCGCGCAACGACTCCCCCTGTTGCTGCGTCGTAGACTCGCCCGTGCAAGGAAGACGGTCTTCCTGCAGGTCTGCAGCTGCGTCCTGGGGATGAGAACAGCTGCCATGCAGTCACGGGCCGAGACCCCCCGCCGGTGTCTGGTTGCGCCGCCGCTTCGTGAGGTGCTGCTGCTCTGTGCGTGCGGCCGCGTGGACGCGTCTGTATGTGGGACGCTGCGTAGGCCTGCGAGAACTTCCTGCGTGTGGGGGACGTGTGCATGCCTGCGGGCGGGCAGACACTTGCGTGAACGAAGAACGGCGCATTTTAGGCTTGCAGGTGCATGCGTTTCCGTGTAGGAAAATTCGTGTGTGTCTCTCCCGTCACGTAGACGGGAGGTGTGCGAAGCCGAGTGGCCGTTCTTTTACATCTAAAAGACACGCAGGGACACGTAGATTTCTGCGTGTGGACGCGGACCGCGGAGGTATATGTATGTGAATGTTTGTGTGTGCCGCTATGTATGCTGGCCTTATCGAGAAAAATAGGCGTGCATGCGTATTTCGCATGCATGCGTCTGTACTGATCCCGTGAGGCACTGTCGCAGATAGTGGTACGCATGCGTATATATTTATGTGTGTGTCTGTGTGTGTATGTGTGTGCGCATATATCTATCCATAATAACGTATCGACGTGTACGAAGTGGTGGTGCTGCCTACTGTGAACTAGGTGGATGGCCACCATATGTTGGGAGGCAGGATAGTCGTATAAGAACGAAGTTGAGATATATGTGTCCAGCTGCTTGACACAAAGAGGCGCTAGGAATTTTCCGGCCTTCTCTACGTCGTGCGCGACTTGAAGCGCAGACGGCCGCTGCGTGCAACAGCGCCACACCGAGAACAGCAACGCCACCCGCAGGAGCCGCACCCACAGCAGCGAAGCAGCAGGTGGAGCAGCAACTGCAGCAGGAGCAACAGCACTTGTAGATGTGCGGCCGCGGAAGAAGTAGCAGCAGACGGTGGTGTTGGTGGTGGTGGCAGGGCAGCAGCTGCAGCAGTCTCAGAGCAGCCGTCGCAGAGGCTGCAGCTGGTGGGGCAGAGCGATGCGTTAGCAGCTGCTCTGGCAGTGGATAGGCAGCTGAAGCAGCAGTATCAGCGGGGTCACGGGGAGAGAGCAGCAGGCACTGCAGCAGGAGCAGCAAGAGCGAGACGTGCAGCAAACGCAGGGGAAAGGAGGAGTGGCAGCAGCGGCTGCTGCTGCAGCACTGGAGGCATGATCAGCAGAAAGCAGCAATGCAGCGGCACTTGGACGAGAAAAAGACGGACGGACCACACGAGGAGGAAAAACAGCGGCGCACGCAGCAACAGCAACAGCAGCACCAGCACCAGCACCAGCACCAGCAGCACCAGCAGGAGCACCTGGACGAACAAAGGCAGCAGCATGGACAGCGACGCCGGCGCCTGGAGGAGCAGCAGCAGCGGGAGAGGCGGAACGAAGACCGCTGGGAGGAGGCATGGGTGCAGCAGCAAGCACGTACGCAGCCGACGGGAACGGGAGCAGCGAAGACCAGCGTCACGCAGATGTCTCCTCCCGTTCGGCAGTCACAACTTTGGAGTTGTGCGGAGTCGCACCAGCCGCAGCAGCAGCGACAGCAGCAGCAGCAGCCGTGCCGCGTGTGTCGGCGGGCGGAACAGGGAACTCAGCAGCAGACTGCAGAGGAGAGGACTGCCCACGCGGAGCAGGACCTACAGCAGCAGCAACCACAGCAGCGTGCGGAGAGGGAGAAGCAGGTGTCATACGAAGACGTGATGCAAGAGCAGCGGCATGTCGACGCGGAGCAGCAGCTAGTGCAGGATCAGGAAGAGAAAGAGCAGTGGGACCAGCAGCAAACGATGAGTGAGGAAACGTCTGAGCGGCACCGTGAAAAGCAGCAACCCACACAGCAACAGAAACCGCAGCAGAGACAGCAGCAGAAGCAGAATCCCGAGATGTTGGACGAGGTGTTGTGGAACAGCGAGGTGGGGCGAGAGAAAGAAGAGAAAGAAGAAACAACAAGAGCTGCTGCACCTCCGTCAACGTTGCCGCAGCAGCGTCAGCCTTGCCCGCCGCTTGTCTTGCACAGCAGTCGAGTCTCGGCGCTGCACGAGCTTCAACGAAGAAACTGCATTCCTACCTTCCGCAGCGTCAGTCCATATCCTTTCCCATTTCTCAATGTTGCTGCCGCTACTGCAGCTGCACGAAAGCAGCGCATAGCAGCTGCCGCTGCTGCAGCAGCGGAAAAACAGCAGACAGACCGGCACCCCCGCGATCCGGGAGTGCTGCTCAACAGCAAAGCGCCACCAGCCGCTGGTCCGGCGTGACAGCACTCCTCCGTCCTCCTGCAGCGCTTGGTTCTGCTGCTGCTGCTGCTCCAGCCTCAGGTGTTGCGCGTGGTATTGCTATCGCTGCTGCTGCAGGTGCGAGACGGCTGCGCACCGGGAGCGCTGTTGGAGCGGGTGTGGGGCAAGCCGCAGCAGCAGAGGCAGCAGCAGGGAGAAGGCGGACAGGACAGAGAGCAGGAGGTGGAGAGAGCGGCGTCGACGCAATAGCAGATGCAGCGACGGAACAAGGAAGCCGGAGAAGAAGGAGAGGGCGTACGGAAGCAACAGCAACAGCAGAAGGGAAGGAGACGGATGCAACAAGAGGAACAGGAGCAGATAGAGAGGAACGATTTGCGGCAGAGGAAGGACGAGGAAGAGGGGGACGTTTGCAGTCTCACAAGGGAAGTGGGTTCCGCTTCTCCGTCTTCAAAAACTCACGCGCTGCGATTGCTGCTGCTGCAGCTTCGTGGTTTGCCGCTCTGTGTGGTGGGACGAGCTCCCGCGCACCTACAAGGACCGCAGCCGCGGACGCACACGCTTGCGCCGCTGCACTCCCAGCAGGAGCGGCAGGAAGTGAGCTTCTCGAAGCCGCAGATGGGACGCCCGCCGGACTTGCTGCAGCGCAGCAGCGAGCTGTGCGGCGGCGAGCCGCACGAAGAAGGAAAGTGGTGGGAAGAGAAAGAAATGTCAGCAGCAGACGGAGTACGACCGAAGGTCGAAGCAGCGACAGAATTAGAGTGAACAGCAGCACAGAAAGGAGCAACAGAAGTCGACACGTCAGCTGCAGGAGACTAGCAAGAAGAAGAAGCAGCGACAGCAGACGGAGCAGGAGCACCAGCCAAAGCAGCAGCAAAAGGGTTGCTAGCAGCGGAAGAACACGTAGCGGCAGCAGCCGACGTGCTAGCTGCAGGGGAGTCGAAAGAAGAAACAGCAGCGGCAGCAGCAGGAGGAAGAAATGGAGCAGTCGGCGGCGGCGCAGTACAAGCGGTGGCGAGTTGCCCGTGGGCCAGCAGTTGACTACAGCATTTTCAAAAGGAGCCAGGAAGTCGAGCGGCAGCACGTGTAGTAGGGAATGTGTATTGTTTTCCGCAAGAGGTACGGACAGCCAGCGGCAGCGGCGTTCGGAGGAGCCGCAGCAGCTGCACCAGCAGGGTGTGGGGTGGCGAGAGCAACAGCCGGCTGCTCGTCAAGCTGAGAGGTCGCAGAGAACGGAGGGAAACAAGCGGGGCCGACTGCGGCGACAGTCGCAGCAGCTACACGAGGAGAAGACTGAAGAAGAAGGTGGTGGTGGGGATTCACTAAACTGGGCTGCTGCTGATGCTTGTAGCAGGCATGGGGCCGGCGAACGAGGCGGTGGCTGCAATTTTGCCCATCACAGAGTCGCTGCGGAGGAAACGCAGCAGACTGCAGCGGCGGCAGCGGCAACAACAAAAGAGAAGTCGGTACTGCACAGCGCTGTAAGGCGGTGTGTGATGGTCTGGCCGGGCGCAAAGGTTTACTGCGGAAGTGTGTTCGCGTCGTGCGTAAGACACGGCTCGGGCTTCACGCTCTACGGAGTCGCTGACAGCCCGGAGCTGACGCCCAACGCTGCTGCTGCTGCAAATGCTGCTGCTGCTGCTGCCGATGCTGCCGCCGCGGCTGCCGAGGCTGCAGCCCACGACGGAAGAGCTGCTGCTGCGGCGGCTGCGCGTGCGGCTGCTGCTGCTGCGGCTCGAGCCGAAGAGCTGCGCGAGGCCGCCTTTGCACACAGCAGCAGACTGCTGCTGAACGGTTGGAACGCGGAGAAGCTGCTATCTGGCGTAGCGGGGATCAAGCGATTGCCTCGGCTGTACGTACACCGCATTCCGGACGTCGAAACCCCACAGGCCAGCCGCTGGTGGCAACAGCAACCGCAGCACCTGCAGCCGTGTGCGGAGCAATCAGCCTCACGCAGCAAAGCGAGCGCTTCCACAAGAGGAAGAGACAGCGAGGACGCAGTCCCCACAGGTAGGAACGTAGCAGCAGCCCGAGCACCAGAGGCAGCAGCAACCGCAGCAAACGAAAACGCTAAAGCAGACGCAGGCGACGAAGGAGAAGGAGCCGCAGCAACAGGAAGGGGAGAGCGAGAAGCACCAGAAGCTCCCGGAGGAGAAGCTGCAGGACTCATCAACGTGAAGGAAGCAGCTGCGGCGGTGAACGAAGCACAAGCTGCAACAGCAGGAAAGAAAAAAAGGGGAAGAAACACCAAAGCAGACAGAGCAGAGGGTGGAGAAGAACCGACAGCAGGGAACGAGCGAGAGGCAGCAGCAGCAGCAGCAAGAGAGAGAGAAGAGGCGGCAGCAGCGGGAAGAGCTGTGGGTTTTGCAGGAGACGCCCGGCGCCAAGAAGGAAGCGAGCAAGAAGCAGCAGCCGGTGGACGAGAGAAGGCGACAGTCGACTTGAGGCCATGTTTCTGTCAGGCAGCAGCGACGTCAGCAGGAAGGGCAGCTCCTGCGGCAGGTACAGACGCAGGAAGAGGACGAGAAACAGTAACACCAGCATTTGCTGGCAGGAAGAGCACTGCTGCAGGCCACGCGTATTCGTTTTCTGCGTCCCGCGCAGCTGCCAGCGCTGTCACACGGAGAAGTTGCAGGTACAGCAGCGCTTCCTTTTCTCTCCGACGGCAGCAGCAGGCTGCATTCCGCAGGCGAGGCTACAGCGAGAACGGCGGCCGCAGCCGACGCGACAGCGAGGAAGGCGGTTGTAGGCGCGGCTCGTCTTCGTCGTCCTGCGTGTCCCCCTCCTCGTTGTGGCTTCTCTGCTGCACCAGCAGCAGTCACGCACGTGTTCCACGGACAGCAGCACCTGCGAGAGCAGCAAACGGCATCGCGGCTTCTCCGGCACCGACGGCGCAATCAGAGGTCCGCCGGGCGTCGCTGCCAAGGCAGGACACGAAGCAGAGTCCTCCGGCGGCAGCAGGTGGCGCGGACGCAGCAGAAGAGGACGCAGCGGAGATTGCGGGAGGGGCTGCGTTAGCGCAGACAGACCGAGATATGAAGTCTGTCTCTGCACCGCTGGAGGAACACGGAGAAACCCCGTGCGGCCTGTCAGGAAGAGAAGAGGAAGAAAGTGTCGTGTGTGGCGGTGCATGCGGCTGGTGGGACCTAGGTAGGCGGGTCGGGTGGGGGGTCTCTGTTCAGGGCAGCGGCCGCAGTCTGGTGAAACACGAGGGCCTGTGGAGAGACGACTACAAGGAAGGCTGGGGATTGCAGACTCTGGCCCATTGCGTCAGGTACGCAGGAAGCTTCAGCAGAGGACTGCAGCACGGCAAGAGTTTGCTGCTGTACCCCACAGGTTTGCTGTTTGCTGCGGAGTGGCGACACGGGGTGCTGCTGCAGCAGCAGCTGCTCTTCGCGACGTACCCGCTGCACCCGCAAAGGGCCTCGTCCAAGGGAGGAAACAGCGCGGCGTGCAGCCCAAGGGAGAGAAGCGCAGCAGCTGACGCCGCAGCAGCAGCTGATGACTCCCGTGGCTCTTCTTTTTCCGCAGGAACAGCAGCAGCAGAAGCGCTATCAGAAAGGCATCTGCAGCATGCACGGCAGAAGATGCAACCGCAGCAGCAGGCGCAGCAGGCCCAGCTGCAGCCCACCTTGAAGGGAAGGAGGGGCACAAGGCCGGGGGGGGTTGCTGCCGGTGGCGAGGTGGCGCCAGCGACAGCCGAGCGGATGCCCCACGATGACCAGGAAGACGGGAAAGAAGAGGAATTCGCGGCAGCAGAAGTGATAGCTAAGGGAAGCCGGAGCGGAGAGAAGATCAGAGCACACACAAGAGCAGCGACGCGGGCAGCAGCGGCCAGCGAAGCACCAGAAGTAGCACAGGCAACAGGAGCACAAGCGACAGCAGCAGCAACACGAGGGACGATAGAACGGGGAGGAGGAGGAGGACGAGGAGGGGACTTCATGGCAGCAGGTGGTGCTGCTGCCGGAGCTGCAGCAGGACGGGAAGCAGCAGACGGAGGAGAAGGAGAAGGACCGGACGATGAAGTAGCGAGTGATGGGCAGTTCTGCAGCGGCAGGACGCGGAAAGGTCGGTCCTCGCCGAATCTCCCTAATCGACGCATCAACAGCAGCTACCGGAGCCCCTACCGCCGCACGAGCCACCGCAGGAGCGGCAGTAGTAGGGACGGAAGAAGGAGGAGGAGAAGGAGCAGGTGCGCACGGGTGGACAGCAGAGGCAAGAACAGAAGCGCTCTCCGCAGCCGCTCCGTTGAACTGAGTACCCCCGTGACAGTGACGAGGGGCAGCAGAGGAAGACCTGCGCCAAGGGACGGAACTCCGACGTCGCGTCCTCAGGACGACAAAGACGGCGCTGCGGTCTCGTCTGGTCGTGGATCGTCGGTGCAAGGCTTCTGCGACGGCAACAGGGACAGCACAGCTGCGGGCGAGACAGCAGCACGCGAGACAGCAGCACGCGAGACAGCAGCAGGAGTTCGAGATTACAGAGGAGGAGGCGCAGCGGCAGGGGACGGCGCAGGGGGAGGGCGAGAAGAGGGCGGGGGCGAGAGATGTGCTCCTGAGCGGCAAGTTATAGAAGAGGAGACGTTATGGCAGCACTACGAAGCAGTACGGGTGCTGTCGTGTGTTTCTGCATGCGAACAGTGGGACGAGCAGCAGACGCAGCACCTGCTGGCGTGGGCCGCGACTCCAGAGCGGCTGAGGCAGCTCCTGCGGCAGCAAGCTGTTGACGGCGCCGCGCTGCTGAGCGCCACCGAGGAGGATCTGAAGGAGATGAAGATCGATCGGTGGGAAGACCGCCGCATGCTGCTGCTGCTGGTCGGACTCCTGCTGAAGCTGCAGCACCGGCAGAGGCAACGCGCTCGGTACTCGTCGAAGCAGTTGCCGCAGAATGACGCGTTGCTGCTCTCCGTCGTCGATATTCCTGCTGCGGAGCTGCAGCTGGAAGCACGCATAGGAGAGGGCGGCTACAGCCGCGTGTACCGCGCCAGGTGGAAATACACCCGCTCGCTCGAGCTGCATCAAATTCAGCAGCAGCAACGGCAGCAGCGGCAGATCCAGCAGCAGGTGCTGCAGCAGCAAAAGCAATTACTGCAACAGCAGCTGCAGGAACAGCTCCAGACAGGCCAGTTGCAGGCGCACATCCGGCGCGACCCACTGAGGCAGCGGGGACAGCACGACCACGTGCTACGGCGGCGGCAGATCTCCTGCCGTCAGCGGCTGCCGCACCGTCAGCAGGAGTATCTGCAGCAGCAGCAGCAGGGGAGGGAGGGACGCGGGGCGAGGACACAGCAACAGGAGCAGCAGCACGTTTGTGGCCGGCTCAGCGTGTCTCTGCAGGAGCGCCACCTCCCGCAGAACGGCAGAGGCAGTGCTGCGGAACACAACACGCCGGAAGCTTCGATTCGCTCTCCTGTCGCTGCGGGATGGCGCACTCGCGCTGCTGCTCCAAGCCCTTCGCGTGATGTTGGCGGTGCCCGTGGGGCATGTCCTGCTGCATCTGCTGCTTGCCGCGCCACCAGGAGCGCTGCTGCTGCTGGGTGCTCTGCTGGGGCTGCCGGTGCTTCACCATGGAGAGGACGGGACAGACGGACAGACTCAAAAGTACTTTCGGGTGGGTGGCGCTCCTTCTTCGCGCTGCCGTCTGCATCCCGCCAGAAAGTAGGGACAGAGCTGCAGACAGCAGCAGCGACAACACAGCTGCAGCAAGGTGGTGCTGGAGCAGCGAACCGCTTGCCAGGAGGCGTTTCCTCTCCACTTCTTCCCTTCTCACTTCGTGCGCCCGCCCGCGAGGTCGCAGCACCGAAGAAGGTGCCGCCGACCGACCCAAGAATCTTGCAGCAGACGTGGCGTCGTGTGGCCACGTCCGTAGGTGGCCACCGGTCGCAGCATCCCCGCGTCACGAACGAGCCGGGGGACAGCGCGGAGGAGGAGACTGCTGCTGAGGCGAGGCCCGCGGCCGCGTGCAGGGGGCTGTCTCTCGGAACAGGCGGGGGTCGTTTTGGCCTGCGGAACGCTGCAGCATACAAAAAAGCGGCAGCGGGCTCGCTGTCTGATGTCGACTCAGTAGGTGCGGCCGACTGCGGAGACTCGATCTTTTTCTCTTCCGGGTGGGGGAGAGCGGCAGGAGGCCAACGAAGAGGCGCACCCGACGGGCGAGGGGCGCCGGAGTGGCAAGACGCAGAGGCCTGGGAAGGCGCGGACACGTGGGAAGGCGCCATCGACTGGGAAGGCACGGACGACTGGGGAGGCGCAGTCGACAGGAGGAGAGACACGTTGAACGCGGGAGGCGCAGCCGACTGGGCGGGAGCAGGGCCGCCGTGGAGGGGCGCGTCGGAGTGGCGGGGAGGATGCAAGTCAAGTGAGTTGTCCATCCCGATGGAAGGAGGGGAGGACTCTGCGTCGCGACAGGTACGGAGCAGAGGCCAGGAGTGCGGCAGCAAGAACAGCAGGAGTGGCAGCAGCAGCAGCAGCTTGTGGTCGGCGATGCTGCGCGGAGGCGAGAAAAAAAGCAGCAGAGGAGGTCGCGGAGCCGTGGGGGGGGACGAACGTGAGATGTTGGTAGCGGTGAAGGTGTTTCGACAGCGGCAGCAGAAGGCGCTGCAGCGAAGCTTTTACTCGGAGCTGGCCGTCCTGTCTCGTCTCACACATCCGAATATTACTATGCTGCTGGGAGTGGTGTCGGCCCCGGTCTACGGGCTGGTGACCGAGTACGTCTCACGGGGCTCGCTGTTTGATCTGCTGCACACCCCTCATCTGCAGCAGGAGGACGACTTCTGTGGAGCTCCCCAGCAACACCTGCGGCAGCAGCAGCAAGTCGTCGACCTCTCGCTCATGCAGGTGGTGCGGCTAGCGAGAGACATATGTCTGGGCATGGCGTACCTCCATGAGCAGGGCGTGCTGCACTGTGATTTGAAGAGTCCTAACGTGCTGCTCACGGCAAAAGGCGAGGTGAAGCTCTGCGATTTTGGCTTGGCGACAATTGTCGAAGCCGTCCAAGAGGCGCCTCTCAACAGCTACCAGACGGTGCCGAAGGACGGTGGAGAAAGCTCAGGAGACGGCACCAGCAGTCATCGCAGAAACAAAGAGAACGTAGAGACGTGCTCTGAGTGCGGCAGAATAGGGAGCACGAGAGGAATAAGGAGGAGAGGGAAGGGAAGAAGAGGAACTAGCAGCAGCCGTAGCTGCGTTAAGAGTCGAGGCTGCACCAGCAGCCACGGCAGCACCAGCAACCATGGCAACAGCAGCAGGTACGGCAGCAGCAGCAGCCACGGCAGCAGCAGCAGGTACGGCAGCAGCAGCAGCAGCCACGGCAGCAGCAGCAGTCGCTATAGCAGCGGGGAGGCAAGTGAAAAGGTCAGTTGGACTAGCGACGGAGTTAGCAGCGGTAGGCAGAGTGGAGGAAAGGACGGGAGGGAAGGAGGAGGACAGAACAGCAGCAGAAGCCGGACAGATGGGGAAGGCGCTTACTTGTTTGGCGGCGGCACCAGCAGTAGGCAGCGTCGTCTCACCAGCAGTCCGGCCGCCGGCAGCACCAGAGTCCACTGCGAGGGATTCGGCAGCAACACAGGGGGAGACAGGGCGTGCCGGGGCACGAACGACGGAGCAGCAAGTCGCCGGAGCAGCAGCAGATGCAGCCGCAGCCGTACTGCTGAAAAGATTCCTTCTTTTGAAGGCTGGCACGAGCGTTACAGCGGCTGCAGCAGGGGATCACCCGGCAGCAGCAGCAGCGTCCAGCATTTGGCTGGTAAGATACCGGTGACATTGCATGCACACAGCACGGGGGAAGGGAGCAGAAACTTCGGAGGCAGTTGTGTGGAGAGTGGCGAGACAGAACAAGGAAAGGTGGCAAAAAGGCGAGACCCTCCAAGAGTGGGTGACGTCCGCACTTTGTCCGCATGCAGCGGCAAAGCAAAGGCACAGCGCCATTTGCCCGGAGGTGGAAAACACTTCACGTGCAGCACCACACACCGCGCAGAGCCTTCACGAAAGAACGCTCGCCAGAAGCAGCAACAGCAGCAGCGGCGAGAAGAGCAGGAAAAGCAGCGGCACCGAGATAACGAGGTGCATTATCAGGTGGACGCGGGAAGCAGCAGAAGGAGGAGGAAAGGGATGGAGGGGGAGAGAAGCAGCAGAGCCGTGCCAGAGGGATACATGGGAAGTTTTTCAGACCGCAGCAGCAGAAGGATTCCCCGTACAAATCGCGTCCTGGGAGAGCCAGGCGCTGTGAAGCTCGAGCCAGCTCACTTGGGCTGCGTCGGTACGCATCACTGGATGGCCCCCGAAGGTTAGTTGTGTATACACATGCATCTATATACGCGTGCATATTTGTGCACATATATATATGTATGTCTATATCTGCAAATGTATGTGTATACTGAAAGGAGACGGACAGCGGGATAGACAGAGAGCCTGAGGGTCGACTTTGTATGTTCCTGTGGATACCTGGGCAGGAAAAAAAGGTGAACGGGTAGCTGCCATCAGACAGGAATAGGTGGAAGCCGGCGCGGCTCACCAAAGGCCACCCGAAGGCGAGACGTGCTTGGCTATCTATATACGCGTATATATGTGTGTGTTTATGTCTCCGTGTATGTTTTTGTTACAAGTCTGTGGACAGTCTCCCACAAAACGGCTCGAGCGTCGGGGGTCTCCCTTCACGTTTCTCGAAGACATACAAATGGACAGCAATACCCCCTACGTATTTGTATTGAGATAATGCGAGAGACAGAGAAAGACAGGCTGTGAACGCGTAGAAGTCAACGTCGTGACACCCCCTGTGTGGTACGTCCTTCTGGTGCGTGATCAGGTGAATTTTTCACTTGTAGAGCGCTGTGTTGTTTGTATTGGCCTGTGCATATATATATATACACGTGCATACATATATGTGGTACAGCAGACCAGGCGTAATGTTCCTCTGTGTGTGGGTGTGTGGCTCCGGGTAATTTAAGTGGACTGCAGGTTATATGTGTATATATATTGTATGTGTAAAGCGCACGTACTGCTCGGCGTGTGCGCCTGTGTATTTGGTAGGAATCCTTTGGATAGCATGTGTATCGAGAGTGACTTCGAACTGTCAGCATACGCACATAAAATACTGCATATGCAGCAGATGGTAAATCTGTCCGTCTTCCTAGATGTATACATATGTATATGTACGTCTCGATGACCTGCACACGGGTGTGTACAGATCTGCCAGTTGAACGACCACCTCGCAGCAGAGAAGTGACACATTTGTGTGGGTTGACGCGAGCAGTTCACTCCTGTGGAACTGAAGGCTGAAGGTGGAGATTAAAAGCACTGTGATGAGGAGTCTTCTCTCAAACGACGAGTAACGGCACCCCTGCTACACCCCACTAGCGGTTGCTCATAAGTTTTCTGGCGCATTTGTATACGTACGTGTACACGTGTATGTGTACGTGTATATATATACGTGTCGGTGTCCGTGTGCTTTTACACACATGTGGATATAAACAGAGGTGTACCCAAGTATATGTATATGTATGTGCCCGCGCAGGTGTGTGCGCAAAGGTGTCGAGAAGTTGTATGCGTATAGGGAAGTTTTTTGTGTTTGGCTTCCCTGAAAAGTTTCCAGTTAAGATTGGGAACGTGACTTTTTTGGTGAACACTGGCAATCAGCGACGACGCTTTAAGATTTTTTAACGTGTGTGGGCTACAGTTCTGCGAGGCGAAGCGTTCACAACCGCTGCTGATGTCTACTCCTTCGGCGTGATACTATGGGAGATCCTCCACCGCCAGATTCCGTTTCAGAGTAAGTCTTCTGCGTCCCGCTACGTCGTCTTGCTTCCGGTGAACTGCGTCACGCATTTTCTTTTCACGTCTCTGCCGTCCGGGGATTCCCGAGAAGTTCCTCTTCCCTCCCATCATACGCGCCTGTGCGTGCGACAGGTGTGTGTAGGTGCCCTTGCACCGTGAAGGTCATATATATATATATATGTGCATATCTGTAAATACATACACGCGTCTACATACATATGTAGGTATATTGAGTGAGGAAAGTCTCCTATGATTGTAAAATTGCCTTTGTTAAAAGGCAGATATTTACAGACTGCACGTCCAGCTGGAGAGGTCTTTGATCGATACACAGCCACGAGTGAGCTGTTCCTAGTAGTTACACGTACGTATTCGCATTTTTGTGCGAAGAGGTATTGAACGTCAAAAAGTCAAGTCACACCTACGCAAATGTATGCGCATTGACGCGCGAGCGCATACACCTTCTGGACATACATATATGTGTAGTGTTATCCTCGGATATACAGAGGTATACAGTTGCACTCAAGCACGTGGACAGCACTGACGTATGTGATGGATATGTAAATGAGAACCCTCTGCTGTGGCACGTAAACAAGTAGTTCTTTCGCAAGCGTGTATAGGTACCAAGTTTTCGCGGACCTAATAGTAGTGTGTGCACCGGTGCTTGGTGGACCCGCCATGAACGGCCGTCGTCCTGACATTTTTACGTGTTTGAATTCATACTGACGTGGATACGCACATCCGGTTTTACCGACGTGTGTGAAGAGAGAGACGAAAAACAGACAGGTGTGCGTCCTAGACTCTTTCATAAGTCTCTGCGTATACGTGTCAAGTTGTGTCCCGGCGGATGTGGTAGTGTCTGCGTACTGCGCCTGCGTGTGTGCACCCTACACATGTAAACCTCCCTGTACACACGGGAGATGCAATGGGATCATCTGCAAGTGCTGCAGACACCCAGACGCATTTCTGTTTGACGCAGGACACACGTATCCATGTGCCCGTGTAGCCACTTTCTCGCGGTGCTCTACAACATATATGTGTATATAGATAGATAGGTAGATGGAGGCGCATATGCCCCTCCATCGCGCCGTTTACATATGTGTGTGGGATCCGTGGTATAAAAAGTCCGGCCTGCGTGCGTTTTGCGTCACCCTGCGCGGTATCTGGAGCAGCCTTTGTCTCGGCGAAGGACCTTGCCTTTTGGTGACGAGGCCTTCCATCTGCAGACGTGTGGCTTTGATGCGTCCTCTCACAACAAGGTACTGACGGCGTGCTGGTGTGCTTTTCATTGTCTAACTGCGCACCTCCTCCCGTCTGCGCTGTGCACGCAGTTTCTTCGTCGATAGTTGCACCAGCCCGCATGTCGGCATATCTCGCCACCGTATGAATTACATGAAAAATTAGTATTTTCTGCGTGTGCGTACGTAGGTGTGTATACGCTCGCACGCACTTACAGCTGTACGCGTGTAACGCCTCGCGTTTATCTGTGTGTATATGGTTGTACTTGGGACTATGTACAAATACGCATGTGTCGGTGTACTTGCGCACGGAGACTGTTACGACCGAAGTCGAGAACTGAGGAGCCGAATTGAAGGCCGTGGCTGCATGTTTTTTCTTCGTGGGCTTGAAAGAAATCCACGGCGGTAGCGTCCTATTTGCAGAAGTTGCCTTTTTGCTGCCTGACTGCCACAGGTGCCTGTTTTTGCGGCGGTGGTGCTGTATCGTCCGCGTACACTATGTGCCGACCATCGCTGGCAGCGGGGAAGTTTGCCTGCGACTGGGGTTTGAATGAAGAGTTTTCTCTCCACGTTTGTGTCGTGGACTGATGCATGCAGGTATGACCAGCCCTGCGCATTTGATTATTGCAGTGGGCTACGGAGGTGCGCAGTTAGATGTGTCCCGCGCCCCTACCCCACTGCGGTACATTCTCTCTCGCTGTCTGGAGTACAACCCAGAAAGAAGGCCCTCCTTTTCGTGGTGTGCAGAGCAACTGCATGCGCTTTATACTGCGAACGTTTTGGACGTCGAAATGAATCTTAACATGCTGCTCGGCCTCGGCCAGTAGTGGCAGCATCTCATTTGCACACGCGCCCCCTTACTCAAAAGACAACGCCACCTGCGACAGCTGCAGGACGAAAAGGAGGAATGGAAGAGAGGGGGGAGAAGGAGAAGGGAGGGGAAAGAAGTGAAATGCAACGCGCAAAGACAGCAGCGGAGTGCAGCGATCAGGTATGGGAAGCGCAAAGCACAACAGGACGGGTACTAGGCGAGAGGCGCATCAATAGAAGTGTGAATAAAGTATCAACAGGAGCAGGGCCAACAGTAATAGCAGTAGCAGCGGTCTCTACGAATGGAAAAGATGAGGACAGCGGACGGGGGTGATCGAACGTGTATTGTATTGGATCGACAGTAGTAGTAGTGGTAATAGTAAATATTAGTAGAAAGAATAATAGAGGTAGCAGCAGCAGCAGCAAAAATGAGGTTTCATATGTATGCGCGCTCGTGGGACTACGGACATGTACTGTTTCTCTCTTGTGGACGCAGTTGATCCTGGTGCAGTGCTTACCGTATTTAGCAGGTTAGGGGACGTGCCCTGTCAGACGTTACGGTAAAATGCGGTGTACGTATACCTGGTATACGCGCTACACCGCTCCAGTACTGTTGTGGTAGTAGTATGGATCATAGGTCTTGAGTAAACTTACGGACATTTTTGTCTCGTGGCAATCCAACGAGCGTGGCCTGGCGGCAGTACACGACAGTGCAGAGCCCGTAATTTGGTGAACTTACATACATGTTGTGCATGGAAAATGAAAGGTTATTATATTATTGTGCGCGCACGTCTAACAAAGCAGGACCACTATTAGACGTACGGGGTGTCCGTATACAGGAGTTTGAATACCATCTACACACATTGCAAACTGGTCACAAACTGGGGCGCCACTTCCTAACACATTCATAAAGAACATGTGACACTGCCAGCGTGCACTTCTCTTAAAGACGCACAGTGGCGCTACACGGAATATGCGCGGAGGTGAAGTGTAGCGTGTATACCCGGGCCCTAAGCTGAGGTGCGGAAAGCACCTTTCAAGCGCTACGACCTCCGAAAATGAAGGCGCTATGTACGCTTTATACGGCTATATATATATATATATATATATATAGTCGGTAGACACGTGGGTCTGACCTACTCTGTAACACTGCCTAACTCGTCGACGTCGAACACCTTAGTACTGAAGATCTGTATTCCGTGTACGGTATGCACCCGGCAAACAGCCAAAGAATGCCAGGTATACAGACTATAGACACCTAATATACACCTATTAGCAGACGTCAACCACATCGAGGGCTAGTAAACACTGTGCGGGCGTCTGCCACACAGGGCACGGACAAGTAGCACACTCAGGATGAACCGTCCTCCCATACGTTTTACATGCAGAATGATGTTGGGCGTGGGCGTGTAGTGCCACTCATTCGCCGGTGAACTGGGCTGGAATTGTAGTGCCACTCATTCGCCGGTGAACTGGGCTGGAATTCCGTTCACTTCTGCTCATAAGCAGGATCTTCTTTTCCAGCAAAAGTCGTCATGACAGTCACGAACGGCTTGTAGAGCATCAGTAAAGGTTTTGAGCTACGACGTGGGAAGTCCACGTGACGCGTGGGCTGCGGTCGAAGCTGAAGGGTCTGTACGAAGAAGCTATGAAGTGTACTGCGGGACGATTTCTGACTTCTGCTAGAAACACCTGATTAAGACGTTAACAGATAACGATTCGTGTATATGGAGGATCCTGCGAAGTTGTAAGTGTACGTGGACTGCTTTGGTCGTTTGAGCAAGAAGAGTAAACGTTGAAGATTTACCGGTGAAGTGCTGGTCTGGGACTGGGAACAAGCAACTCAGTCCGCACCTTTGTCGAGAAGCTGCACTGGCGAGCGTTCTACCCTTACAAGGACAGTATTATGTATGTTCTCTGCCTCCGTAGAGACGCGCGCACATTAGTAATCCTGGCGGAGCATCCCTTACCTTATCCAAAGACGTATGTTGCCACACCGTCCCTGACTATTGAACAGAAACGGTGCCTTTCTCAATTTTCGTTCCTCACACGAGGCGTCTCACGAGCAGTTGCTACACGTGTTGAGGCCTCATGCGTATACCACTGCTGCCCGAATGTGCGCACTTCGTACTCACGTGGATCCTGCGTGTAACCTGTACTTCGTGATTTACACGCAGTTGGTTGGAGACGTCCGGGTTTGCCTGCAGTTCAAGTGAAATGACTTGCGCTTCCTGCTTGTAAGGATATATATGTAGGCGAGCAAGTGTCAGCACCAAGGCGACCGTTGGACGCATCCGGTGCTCTGTACTACAATGTGTATTCTACCAGCTTCTCGTCGAAACTGCGCTCATGAGTTACACGCTCTCGTGAAATCATTTCTCACCTTAAATTTCAGGAGTGGAGTTGACAACGCGTTCATTGATTTCTAATTGCGTCCCAAAAACACAACCAATAGCCTTTCACGTTGAGTGACAGTTATTCGCTCCAGTTCACCAGCACTGTGGTACACTCAACCGTTCGCGAAGATCATTTGAAAGGAAGAAATTCGATTCTGCACCTGCCGGAGTGATGCTGCTACCGTCTGAAAATTCAGGATGTCACTGCGCATAGTGGTTCCACAAAGGTTCACGCCTCACCACTTCACTTGGTCCTCTTGACGCGCTTGAGTCCTTAAACGTGTGTAGGCTACTTCTGCATTGTTACGTCAATTGAGCAGGAAAGTGTGAGCTCTGCAAACTTTCCAAACATTCGATGTCCAAGTTCGTCCCACTTCAATGTCAGCATTCTACTCCCGTCGTATTGCGTGCAGAACCAGCTGGGAGAGCCTTGGCAGGTCGAGTGGGAAGCAGTCCGCAAGCGGATGGGGGTTAGACGTCTTCCGTGGTGTTACGTGCTCATACGTAATCCCTTCGTTTCGTTCATGTCTACTGGATGTACGTCGCCCGTTCCCTTACAAGGTAGTATTCAGCAGCATTTGAGCGCCAAAGAAAGAAATAGTCGCGAAAAACAGGGAAAGGGCATACAAGAGAGATTGACTAAATAGGGACGCAGTGGCGTGTTTTGCGGTGCACGCTGCGTATTGTTGAGCACGAGCGCGTGCGCTGTGAGCTGGAGTGACACTTGTTTACAGGCTCTTTGTCGAACTGTCGTTACTGGTGAATGGTATGAGTTTCTGCCTTCTGTCTGCAGGCTTTGTAGGCAACAGCCGGTAGGCCTGGCAGTTGTAGCTTGACCAGCTGAATCATCGCAATTCAAAAACATTCATTACTACACACAAAGATCTACTCCGTTCACACGTTTCCCCCGCAAGGTGCTTCGCACGCCGCTGGAGCCACTGCCGCGCACGGATCGTTATACGGCGCTACCTTCCCCCAATTCAAGCTGTCTTAGCGCGGAGAGCACTTTGCTGTCATCCAGTCCCATTTCTGACGGTGGGGGAAGATGTTTTAGCCCGCGGGAGGGATTCGGTAACGAGAGAGTTGTCTCCGTCTTCTCGTCTTCCGAGGGTAGAGAACTAGCGGGTGTACACGAAGGGCTGATGTCCTTTTCACTGTCAACCTTCTTTTCACGTGCCTGGTGAGCTAGCCACCAGTGCTTCGTCTCCCTCGCCTCGTTCTCGGGGTCGAGGTGATCAGCCGCTCTGTCCGAGGATCTTGTATCTTGCCGAATGTCAACGATCTTTCCACGTCCTCCATTAGCAGGCCATGTTTGACTGGAAATTCCCACATATTTGCTCACGGTACCTGCACCGTCCCGTGCTGCCAAACGCCCAGACTCGCTATCAGCGATGTGATCGTAACGTGGCATATTACGTTGTCTCCAGGGTTTGAAAGGTGGATGCACTAAACGCTCAGACTGACTATCAGGAAGAGGGCGTATTTCCGCAGAAGAGAGGACACTGGAAAACGTATCACTAGCTTCTTCACTGGAGTCCATCGTGTATAGAGTTTTCCGAAATGCATCGGGGTTCATCGCTGAACCCTCAGAGTCGCTGTCGAGGCCTCGCGCGTAAAGGGGTTTTCGGTATGCGTCGTGGAAATTCGCTGAACACCCAAGGCCGCTGCCGAGGTCTCCAGCGTAAAGAGTGTCAAGAAATGCCTCGGCGAACATCGCTGAACCGTCAAAGTCGGTGCCGAGGAACTTGCTGGTCTCGCTGTTGCACAGTTCATTTCGACATTCACCTAGTTGTGTTGATGGAAAAGGGGTAAAATTGGCAAAAGCTTTCTGCTCAAGGCCGGGCTTACCAGCGTGTACATCCGCTTTCTGATCAGCGTGTAGAATTGATTCTGCAGCAGGTGGACACAGTGTCGAGTACGAGAACGTGTCAGAGTCAGAGGGCGTGTCCGATGATGTCGCACCGTTTGACGTGTAATCTGGTAGTGGAAGAGAACATGGGAAGCTTGAGGAAGCGTCAGGCCTCGACGACAACGACCCTGCGCTTTGCTCGGCAGAGTCATTAGACAGTTCTTCTAGGTCACGAGGGCTACCAGATGAAGTCCGAGACGCTGCACCTCCGGGCCTCATTTCCATGCAGGGTAGTTGTGGAACGAAACTGTATATATTATCACCAGCGTACCTCCATAATACGGGAGTCGGGGAAGGACCCGCTGACGACGGGCTCACCTGGAGTTTCGTGCTAGTTGTCTGTGGGATCGTGGTTGGCATCCGTGGTAAGCTTTGCTGCGCAGCAGCATCCTGTTTGGCAACCTCTCGACTGTTGTCTTCGACAGGGTTTGAAGTGTTAGTACTCAGTGCAGGCGGAAGAGGTGCACCGTCCGTCACGTCTATTTGAGAGTCTGCGCTCTTCACAGAACGCCTGATTTGTCGGCGAAAACGAGGCGGTGGCGAAGCCCTTCGACGTTTGCGCTTGCGCTGGCCCGCTGAGAGAGTTCGGCGTCTACAGTTTCGGCTCTCATTTTGAACAGGCGGCGGAAGTTGTGTGTCCTGCTCCGATGGCTGCCACGGTGAACTTGCATGTCTAGACGTCGGCAACACAGTTGTTCTTGCATCAACAGCAGTTTTCGGTCTCGTATTAGTCGCGCTGGGACTGTGACGCAAACTCTTCGAAGCACTATTTAACTGTGAGGGTGTACGGCGCCGCGACCTTCGACTTGTTCGCTGCCATGATGGCGACCGAGAGAGCTTACTATCAACAGGCAATTGTGAAGATGCACGCTCGCCTTCCGCGAAATCGTTTACCTGGGCTCTATCGTGACCATCGCCTTTCACCATTCGTGAAAGAGGGGTTTTCGACGAGGTTTGACAACCATCGCCACCTACTGCTGCCGCGAGGGCAAACGGAGTATGGAAAGACATCTGGGCTACAAATGACGTAGGATGGTAGATGGCAAAGATTTCACATTGCCGGACCATGGTGGGAAGAAAGAGAAGATAAAAAGAAAAACACATTATATTTTTTGCTGCGCGGTGGCTTGGCAGCAGGCTACCCGTCCCCCTGACGTGGCAGAAGCATGGAAATGATCCCATGTGTTCCAGCACCATTGAGTTACTTTGACCTTGTTGAATCGTACCGAAAGATTCAGGCACTGAAGATTTCTGGACAGATGCAAAGAGTCAAGTAAGTACGTACTCGCTCACCCTCCATATCACATGCGAGAGTTCCCATCACATAGAACCACGGAAAGTACCTCCTTGCGAGTGGCTGAGAAATGCAATTGTCTGAGCTGCACACACAGATGTATGTCCATCAAAATCACATGTCCCGGGACAAAATTGCCGGCAACAGACGCCCCACGGAAAAAACTGATGCCGTCTCAACGTCAGATGAGCAGATGTCGCCTCATAAGCAGCACCACGAATTCCACAAATTGGCAACGTGTGAGGCGTCGTGTAGTCACCTAAACCCTCCCAACTGAGACAGTTACCATTATTGGTGTACTGGTATTGTGGGAAGGTACAAAGCAAAGCAGGAGAGCACGACGAAAAAAAGTCGTGCCAGAGAATCTGTGTATGCTATGGACATACGTAGAGTTCTGACTTCAGGCCACAAATGGTAAACAACGAGAAAAATATGGTAAACGCCACATAAAGAGACCGATTTTGTTCCACGCCACTTCGCAGCGCATGAAGGCGCTGACTTCGCTAGCATGAATGACATCCGGAGGAAAAACTCCCGCAACCCTTGCGACGCCAACAGAGACGGAGATACGTCTCCTGTGATTTCGTACAGGGATGTCTCTGCGAGTTCCCCTCAAGCAACCCTCCAGCAGGGACGTGTGGCAGCACACAGGGCTGCTTACCAGACTACGCAATAACTGAATCCAGCGTACGTCACCCCATGTGCAGCAAGAACAGTTATCAGTGCGACGGCAGCATAGTTGCAGTTTTGAGCAGGCACTGTTGCTTCGTTATACTGGTTAACCGCGACCGGCCCACAACTGTTCTCTAGCCGTTTGAATGCAGCCACACAAAGGTCAGCCTCTCCGCAGTTGATCCCTGCGTACAGTTAGGCCTCGGGACAAGCGGCAGCACATTTCAGTACATCTTCCAGATATATTTAGTGCGCCGGTTTGCACAATAATGACTGCAGTGCAACGCGCAGTCACCTTCCTGGAGTGTCATGCCACTGCGGCTCTTGCGTTCGCGAGCAGAATCTAGAGTAGTTCCCTCTAACGGCCACCGAATGCAGTAAAGACAGAGGTGCTACACACCGTAGAAAGACCCTCGCTAATTCTTGGCGACCTCCGCGACTTGTGAGCGACGACAACAATGGATGCACAAGTGTCAAGAGGGTCGGCCACGCCTGCGCACGAGTAATTCCAGTTCAGAAGATTAAACTTGTACAGCAGTAGCAATCATAGACAAGCGCAACATTATTGAAGTAGCTTATTAGCACATCAAACATTAACACGTGCAACAGTCGGAGGTAAGGTTGCAGAGACCCACACCGTCAGGCAATAAGCACATGGCAGCGGATATGCTGTAAGACTAAATAAATCGTGCTCTTTCAGCACTTGAAGAAGCTGCCGGGGGTCTAAATTCGTTAGCAGTACATGGGAGTATCACTTTTGTGGTCTCACGAGGTTTTTATAGCTGCATTCCTCGCAGTGTAACAGTTTCGAGTACGTTCTTTCCCTCTCTCACGTCATTGCTGGGAGTCCCCTCCTGCACCACTGGCGCTTGTGTCAGGTCCTTTTTGACATTTGATTCAAACTGTCACCGCCTAGCATCCGGCTGCTTGGGGGTGCGGGCTGACCCGCCAGCGACCTGAAAGAAGTCGGTTACGGTTTCGTTTGCTTTGCCCCTAGTGTTGGCGTGCGGAGCAGTTCTCAAAACCGCATCATCAAACGCACTCTTCAAGCGGTGTTTCTATTCAGGAAGCAAGTAAAGCACCTTTCGTTTTCAGTTGCATTACATCCCTCAAGGAGTTCGTCCTTGGCGCTCTAATGTAGACGAGGAGTGTGCACAACTACGCGGAGGTGAGAATCACCCGCACGCATGTAGCCACACACTCTGTCCACAGTAGGGGGCAGCACACAGACACACACGTGTATGACCTACCGTTACAGTCGTTCTACTGAGACACTGCATACACGATTAATTCGTCTATTCATATATGGATTGTATGCATTGTCAGAGTACACAGACGCCGACACACTCTGCTTAACTCACCTTGATTTAATCTTTAGTTCGGTTCAGGGACGCCGCTTGCTGCCTACACAATGATTAGCATTGTACAGGACTGCAGGAGGAACCAGCTCTGCGTGTAGATAAGGTGTACGCACGAAGAGGCAGTACCCGTATGGGTGCGTCAACTGTATGTGTTTTCACTCCTTGTGTATGAAGAAGCACAATCGAAGACAACCTTTTGTGGTCGGTCGGCAATTGTACACGGTGCAGAATTAGAGTCAAAGACATGATGACCTACCAGGCTATAGGAACTTTTGCGTGTTACAGCACGCTCTAGCACACCTTATTAATGACGGCTAACTTGTACATTCTGTACAGTCTCCCCACATAATTGTTGGATGGTCCGTGTCGTGGCTACAGCCGTCTTCCCTCATGGTAGCGTTGCGCTTTACGCTACTGCACACGACCACAACGTCTGCCTGCCACCGCGACCATACCAGTCAAACCTACTTTTGTAAAAATCTTACTATTTGCGACTCTGCCCCTCGTATAATGATACGGCTCCCAGGGTTTATAACCGCATCCACCCCTTTTATTTACTCCACGGACTTCCTAATGGTCGTGTTGCTGTCCGCTACATGAGAAGACACCCCTGACGTTTGACACCTTCTACTTCCGTACCACTACTACTACTGTCGCTTAATTATTGCCTGCAATACTGCCAACAGCTCCTGTCAAAAATACACCAGCCCGGTCCCCAGTTGTGCTACCCAAAGGACGTGGTAATATGTAGAGAAACCACCAACGTTCACGTCATGTGCCACAACACAGACGCACTTCCGTGCTGTCGGATGCCTACGAAATCGTGTTGGCAGCACTTGGTAGACAAATTGGTACGACGAGATAAGTCCGGAAGCACGTTTGCAGGTAATCCGACGTGTTTGATTCTCCACTACTTCGATGTTAACTGAAGTCTCCACAATAATATCTTACCAACCACACGAATCCACAGGTGCCCGACTTCAAGTTCCCCCTCTTTCGTTTTGTCCTTACCACTCACGAGTTCACTACCGAGCTACTCATGGCTGCATTAAGGAGAAATCTTTGTTTCCACCATTGTCGCTCTCTCTCAATCTATATATATATATATATATGTATGCACAAGAGTCACGCACATCCCAAATACATACATATTAAGTCCTCAGGAAAGAGGAGACCGGCTTTTTAACCTACGTAGCCACACACCGGGCAGCCTTACAACCCATCTACAAACACCAATTGCCGTCTGGTTCTCACTGGGAATGACCAATACACGATAAATCAGAGACACCTGGGGGGGAACGTGCGTAAGATGGAACTTCCGTACTCTCTCGCTTCCGCGCATATACAATTTGATACGCAGATCTGAAGGTGTTTAAAGACGCGTAGCTCGCCGTACGGCGTCGCTCAATGCGACAAAACCGGGTCTGAAAGGAATCTGATTAACTATGGCCCGTGTTGATGGAAACACTTCGTAAGCATTTATTTAGTGCACCACGATTTTCCTCCGTGTAGTTCCCGAGGATACAGTTCGTGAAAAAGTAGGGACACGGTACCGCGAACCTACACGAGCAGTCTGCTGCATGACAGGGATTCAGTAGTACTATTTGTGGTTATAGACCCTCTCAACGTCAGCCTGTCTCCTCTTCTACATTAGAAGATGGAACGCAGTTTGCAACTAGACATCAGAATCACCACTTTTCTTGCTCCTCGAAATGTACAGCTCTGTTTTCGCGTACACTTCAGAAAGCGAACATCGCCACTGCTGTATCTTCCAACTTGACGTGCTGTACACTGCCTCTTATCAGCTGCGAACCGGCAACCGAAAACGCTTCGCCGTCTCCATTACATGTACGCCGGGAGTAGAGAAAGTGTACACTGCACACAGAACCCAACGTGTCCGGTGCCACCCCGCAGTGCCGGGGGGCAAAAGAAGCATTTACCTCGGGATGACATAGTCTAACAGCTGCTAACACCTGCGTCACAGGAAACTGTCATCCTGTCGTTGTAGATATTTATGTGCGTGTGCATCAATATGCCCGGATGAATACTGAGCAACACGGTGAATACTCAACTGGATGCGCAGTGTCAAGCGAGTGTGTGAGCACATGTTACAAACACCGGCGCTGCAAACGCATGACTTCTCTGTGCGTATACAGAGATATACATATACGTACCTAGATGAAAACTACGTTGCAGTATCTACTCCCCTCGGACGCAAGTGCAGTCCTGCGTAGTCTGCAGTGGCGCACTGCAGCAAAATTGTATACACCTTAGCAGCCCGCAGGTGCAGCTCGTTGTCGGGGTGCTGTTCGTCCCAGTCAGGTATATACGTGTATGTGCGTGCAGGTATATATATATAATATATATACACTCATATACAAATATACGTGTGCAGACAAACGTAAGGGCCTCTCTCGCACTCGATTCCTCTGCTCGTGGCCCTCAGGTCGAAGGAGAGCGGCACCAGCTGCAGCAGGACGGACGCCGTTTCAGATTGAAGACGTGGTTTCTGCCGCCTAGAGCGACCTGCAGCGGCGAGTTTTCGAGTACGTGTAAGCGAAGAACTTCGTCTTTTTCGGGGTGCAGAACGAAACGACTTTCACACACGTAAATTATATGTGTGCCCAGAATATACACACACACACACATTCACGCGTGTGTGTACACACACATAAATATACATTTACGCATGGATACGCATGGATATTCAAACACGCACAAATATATACCTGGAGAGACGAACACACGTACACACCTTTTTTTCACACAAATATTCGTACAGGTATGCAGACTTCACACTGTAGAAACAGAGACAAGAATGGTACAGGACCCCTTGCTGGGCAGCCTACAATCTACGCTGAAACTCCTTCAGCAGCTGAGCACACTGATACTCGTTCAGGAGGCCTCTGCTGTACGCTGTGGCCAGCACCTGCAAGAAAAAAGATTTTGTAGAGAAGAAGAAACGGAGAGAGGCACAAGAGAAGTGGGTGCGCAAGGTCGTGCAACGGTTCGAAACGAGAGACACTACACACCGTGAAGCAAATAGTGAACAGCGTGTGGGTTTTTACATGCACGTGTGTGTACGTGCCATCAAATACGTCCAGACGACCGGACGACGACGGCGGTTTGCACACGTGCAATTGTCAGAACACACAGGAAACAGAGACACATCAGAGAACTGTATCTGTGCGAGTATTTGGAAGCTCCCGTATGTACGTCAACAGTCAGGCGCCCATACGTATACGCACCCACGCACACGGATCTATGTGTATGCCTGCTAGATACACGTAGTCAACGACAGAGTGAAAACCCAGCAAACGGGACACACGCGTGTGCGGATGCCACCACGTATATACAATGTATACATATAAATAAAATAGCTTCACACAGAAGAAGACCGGGATGTACTGGTGCGCGTCTTTGATAGCAGTGCGATTAGCCAGAGCGGAGCACCTACACCGGAAAATGACAAAGGAAGGCGCTGAGAATGAGGCACACACATGCCGTTGAGCGTGCGAAGCAGAAAAATCACTTCTTGCGAATCTCTGAAGGCACCGGCGTCTGTGCAGCCGTGCCCACGTCCCTGTGCGTATTCCACACGGAGGCAAGGACACAGATAGAAATACGTGCGCCGACGCCAGGCAGCGAGAAGAAGCGCGCACAAAATAATTGCTGCTGCGATCGTGTACGGTGCCTACAGTCCCTTGCTGTGTTGCCGCTGTTAACGGACGGACATCCTTCCGCGAGAGGACGGACCGTCTGCCGTGCAGTCGCTGAAGGGAATACACCTAAAAACTTCATGTCAGCAACGGGTGCAGAATACATCTGGACAACAAATGAGTCCAAACGACGGTTCTTGCCTGCGGATCCTGCCAGGACCTATCCCTCTTCGCGCAGCCCCATGTGCGGGTGTACGGAGACCACCAACGTCTGTACTAGCGATATGTGAAGTGCGGGTGCGTCGTACTGACGGATATGTAAACATATACAGTGGGACAGAGAGAAAGGCGAACAAAGACAGAGCTCGCTAGAAAAGGCAGTGCAGCACAGCACGAGACGCTCTGGTCCATGTAGACAAAGAGAGAGAGAAGCGGAACTTCTGCAGGATCTCTGGTGCTGGACAGGCTACTACTGCACATGTGAGGAAGAAGTCGGCCCTGCCGTGGAGAACACGTCTGCTGCTGCTGCTGTCCACTGCGGAGTCGGGACTGCAGCCAGGAACAGAAAGCACGTCAGACGTCTTACCTGCTGCACAGCAGCCAGTGTCCTAGTCTGCGCAGACTTGTCAGGCGCCAGCAGCACGGGAGTTTCCCCGCTGCAACAGCAGAACAGCAGCAATGAGCGAGAAGCAGCCACGACAAAGGCATTTACGGATGGCTGCAAAAACAGAGAACTCCCTACGACGGCAACTGCCACAAGAAGTCGCGAACTCCAGGGGGACATTCAAACGTGGCCACAGCAGCACAGCACTGCACAGCAGCGGAGCACCGCAGAACAGCGGAGCATCGCAGAGCAGCGGAGCACTGCAGAGCAGCAGAGCGTCGCAGAGCAGCAGAGCACCGCAGAGCAGCAGGACACAGAACAACGCCGCCCGCGGGGAAACAACCAGCCCACAGCTGGCAGCAAGTCAGAGAGAGAGACATCCGAGGAGGAAGAGGTAGCCGGAAGACAGGTCAGTCGCAGAACGTAAAACAGTCCTCCGACCGCTGCTGCGACGCGCCAGCACGATGCAGCAGTCGACGAGACAGCAGCAATACGACTGCAACAGGACTTGCAAGGAGAAGAAGCTGCTGCGGCGCTAGTGGCGCAAGGAAAAGACCATTTTCAAACCATCCACGGTGTACAGTTCCCTTTGCCTACCCAGGAAACCCCCCACATAACAGCACCCGCGGCAAAAACGTTTCGGTCGCCCCGAAAAAGACGTTGCAAGAGAGACACAGTCTACTGCCAAGGAAGCGGCAGAGCCCCCCGCCGGCTACGGCAGTCGTAAACACGAGCAGTTTAATACCCCGCGGCCCCGCGCACAAGATGGAGGAACCGCTGAAGTAGAAGCTTCAACCAGCTGTCCCACCACCGCAGCAGCGACGCAGGGCGTACTACAGAGACGTTCACATGCAAAGGAGCGGCGGCAGTGCCTGAAGTTCTCCTCTCCGCAGAAAAACCATACGACGACAGACTGCTTCGCCTGCGACGCAGCGAAGGTGCTGCTGCTGCAGCAGCTTCGTTAACTGAAGAAGTTAGTGAACTTCTTGTCATTTCTGCTAGCCGCGGCGGAAGTTCTGCATCTGTCCTTTCAGGCTGTGAACGCCGTCCCGCGTGTCACACAAAGGAAGAGCAGAGTCGTCTACAGGCAAGACACCAAGCGAAAATCTATTCCCAGAAGCAATGCCGCAAAGAAGACTCCACTGCTCTACTACGGAAGCAGCCCAGGTCCAGAGGCTCTGCCGTTGCCAAAGAAGTAGCACCAGAGGTTCGGCCCTTCCTGCGACAGTACGCCTCCTCCTGAAGACGCAGCAGCAGCTGAGGCTTCCCCCTCCCCCTCCTCCTCCATTACTACTACTACTACGACTAGTGGAGCAGCAGCGGCTGAGGCGTGACGGACGCGGAGGCAGCGGCAGCAAAGACGGCAGTGGGTCTCCGGACGAAAACGAAGAAGCAGCAGCAGCAGCACAACTTCTTCTGCTGACAAAGCAGAAGGACGGCTCTGCGATTGCTACAGAAGCAATCGCAGCGCAGGTTACACTCAAAGAAACAGAGTAGCATTCAGGCTTCAGCGCAGTGTGTGTGGCGCAGAAACGTGGCAGTCGCGCAGAAGTATCGAAAATGGAGGGAAAGGAGCTTCTGGGTAAAATATCTTGCGGAAAAAGACCCGCAGTACAAAAGTGAAACTTTGCCCATAAACGCGAGAGAGAGAAGGAGAAACAGCGGGTATGAATGAAGTAGGCTGCGCAGCACAGCAAACTAGCGGCGCAGCCGTGCCGGGTTGATGAACCCAAGACGGAGAAGAACCTCACGCTTATCAAAAAAGGAAACGGTAACGAAAGCAACGGGAGAAGCGGCAGAATGTCGCAGCAAGGCAGAAATAGAAAGAGCCACCAGACGACTCCAGCGACGGAGAAGAAGAAATTCGACCTGTCTGCGAGGTCGACATGAAATCGAGAATTCCCCGGGAGACACACACGTGCCGCAGGTCTGGCATTTGAGCGAGGGAAAGTAACGCGTAGAAAAGGCCCTTCTGACTTCTCCTGCAGCAAATGGAAATGTCAGCATGCGCGAGAGAGAAGGAAGGCGGGGACGACCAAAAAGGCAGATAGCTGGAAAGTCATCGTCGGCAGGGATACATGAAAGAGGCGGAGAGACACCGACACGCGGATGAGAGGAGAGGATAGAGGGAGGAAGCTACGAATAATGGAGAAGAAGTAGCAGCAGGAGGTACATACTCATACGAAATTTTTAGAGTGACCCGCTCCTGCAGCATCATCGGCTCCCCGTCGATTTGAAGCGGCGCCTTCTGCGGCAATACGATGCTGATGTTTCTTCCCTGGCAGATCCGCACCGGCGTTGCCAGACCAACCTGCAGGCAGCGGCGGCAGAAGCAAAGTTGACGGATGCACCAGAGACGGCGGCGAACAAGGAGAAAAAAGACAGAGGGACAAGAAAAACTGCGGCGGCACAGGCGTAAAAGAGGCAGCTCCACCCGCTTCACGACCAACAGAAGCAGGGCAGCAAAAGCAGGGGCAGCACCAAAACGCGCGGAACCAGCGCGCCCAAGAACAGCAGAGCCAGACGCAGTACAGGCACCACCAGCAGAACCGCAGCAGCACGAGCAGCAGGACTGCAACACAGCAGCAGCGGGGTTGCAACACAGCAGCAGCGGGATTGCAACACAGCAGCGGGAGCAGCAGGACTGCTACACAGCAGCAGCAGCAGGAGGACTGCAACACAGCAGCGGCAGCAGGAGGACTGCAACACAGCAGGAGCAGCAGGAGGACTGCAACACAGCAGGAGCAGCAGGAGGACTGCAACACAGCAGGAGCAGCAGGGCTGCGACACAGCAGCAGCAGGACAGCAGCAGCAGGACTGCAACAGCGGCAGCAGAACTGCCGCAGTAGCAGGAGGGCAGCAGGAGGACTGCAAGAGCGGCAGCAGAAGTGCAGCAGCAGCAAGACAACAGCAGCAAGACAACAGCAGCAGGACAACAGCAGCACGAAAACTGCACTGGTGTATTACCTGAACTTGGCCGAGGTGGAAGAGGCTTTTGAAACCGACTACTTCGATAAGTTTGTCGTGGATGCTCTGCTGCTTCCAACGTTGGCAGAAGGCGCGCTGCCTCTGCATCACGCGAGTTCGTCCCTGCAGCCGATTTCGGCTGCCGCGTCGCTGCTGCTGTTCTGCGCATGCAGCACTGCTTCGCACCCCTGCTCCTGCTGCTGTTCTTGGCAGTTTTCCGTCTTCCCCTCCTGCTGCAGTAGCAGCGGCAGTACCCGCCGCAGGCGGCAGGAACCCGGGTCTCGTGTACGAGCTCTTCGTCTTCTCTCTATGACGTACAAACAGTCGTCCCTGTGCCGTTGCTGCTGCAGCGCTTCCTCCTTCACATGCAGTTGGTCCTCCTTGTCTTGCTTGCTCTGCTCCTCCTATTCTTATTCTTTTTGCTGCTGCTTCTGCTGCTGCTGTTGACGCTGCTGCTGTTTCCGCCGCTGTTGCTGCTTCGACTCCCTCCACGCCACTCCTTGGCATGTATCTCTGCCACAGGCAGCTGCTGTCGCTCCTGGAGGCGCGCCTTTGTGTGCCCCTCCTGCTGCGGCTGCTACTGCTGCTGCTGGCGCGACGTCGGCTGCAGCTGCCTGCCCGTCTGCTGCTGCTGTTGGCTCTCGGACAAAACGGCAACAGCGAGCGGGAGGCCGCTGCAGCCGCAGGACTTCCCCCTCCCGCGGCAGAATAAAGGCGAGAACCATGCAACGTACTTCCGCAGCAGCACCGACTGTCTGGCTGCAGATAATAGCAACCGCTGCCGGTCCTGCTTGGCGAGTTGCAGCATGAACTGTAGCAGCAGCCATCATCGCTAGTAGCCTGCGAGACAGCAGCAGCACCAGGAGATTGCGCGCCCGAAGCAGCGTCTAGAAAACGCGCAGCAGCTCCAGGACCGGCAGCTTTTTCCACCGCAGCAGAAGCAGCAGCACATTTCAATGACAGGTCACTCGCAGCAGCAGCAGCACCGTCGCGGAACGGGAGAGAACCCGCAGTCCGCAGCCGATCTCGCATGCTGCATGCCTGCAGTCGAGAAGGACTAGCAAACGCCGTCGCTGCTGCGTCCGTCAGACTGCTAAAGAACTCTGTATCTTCTTCGACATGTGGCCCCCCCTGGTTCTGCAGGAGCTGCTGCTGCTCCTGGTCCTGCTGCTCCTTCCGCGTGGCCGCCGTTGCACCAGCGGCAGCCGCAGAGAACTTTCGAGTCGCGTGGCGGGGGGCGTAGCCGCATGCGTCGCTACACGTAAGTTCCCGCCCACGCGTGCTAGAGAGGGAACTGCTGCTTCTCCGTGGCGCCGACTGCAGCTGCTGCTGCGTGGTTGTTCTTTGTATCGGCGTGCTGCTGTGCGCTCTTCCTTGTGGGGGGGCGCTGCTTTTCCTGCTGCCCCTGCTGCTGCTGTTGCTGCTGCTGTTGCTGCTGCAGTTACTGCTGGAGCTGCTGCTGCCGTCGTTTAACAGCCGCCGCAGCCCCTTTCCGAGCGCAGTCGCGTGGCGCTGCTGCTCTGTTGCTGCTCTGGTGGAGTGGCCCAGACCGAACGGGAAATAAAACCCCCCGCGCGCCTCTTCGGAGGCCGCACGACGGGACTCTGCATGCAACAGCAGCAGCAACAGCTGCTCAACATTGTTGCGCAAAACTGCTGCTTCTCATGGACAAGACACAGTCCAGCCCTCAGAGCAGTCAGCCCCACACATACGCATGCGCAGCACCGGCAGCACCACGGCAGTCCATTCCCCTCGTGATGCAGCAGCAGCAGCAGCAGTAGCGCAGCAGCAGCAGCAGTAGCGCAGCAGCAGCAACAGTAGCACAGCAGCAGCAGCAGTATTGTGGATCGGCAAGCAAAGTTGCAGCAGCGCCAGCCTAAGAACCAAAGTAGCAGGAAAAGTGACGGGTGAGAAATACGTGCGGTTGCGCGGTTGCGGCAACACTGCAGCAGCTGCAGCAGCAAGCAGCGACGCCCTCGCCTGCAACGGACTCGGACGCAACCGCAGCACAAACACGGAGCCGTGCGCATGCGGCAGCAGCAGCCGTCTCTACGTCGAAGCAGCAACAGGCGAGTGATAGAGAGACGAGCACAAGAAAAGGAGCGGCAGCACAAAGGAGGCACGCAGGGGCAGCCGCAGATAATCAAATGCCCCAGAACAGAAAACCGCTGCTTGCTGAGGGCTGTACACCGCTGCTGTTGCTGAAAGAGTCCTCAGCAGCAGCAGCATCAGCAGCAGCATCAGCAGTAGCGCAGACAGGAACGGTGCTACTCCTTCGTTCTTCACCCGCAGCGGCAGCCGCAGCCAAGCTGCAGCACATTCAGACATGCAGCAAGGCGCAGGGCAGCACCGCCTTCTGCAGGAGCAGTCCTTCGCAGCCTCTAAAGCAGCTGCCGCCTTCCTGCTGCACAGACTTCTACTTTGTGTTACGTACGTATATTATCTATATACGGAGACCTGCTGACAATATATATATATATATATATATATACTGGGCGAAGACATAGATATATATATATATGCGTGAAGATATATGCATGTGTATAAAATACGTAAATACAGTATGCACATGCATGTAGCGGCGTAAACTCATATATATATGTATGTACGCATGAAATACCAGTGGGTATACGTGTAACATATATATATGCACGTCGCCAGCGTATGCAGTGGCACGTATACAGACGTCCACCTTCTGACTTGATTACGGGCGCCAGCAACAAGACGCACAGACACAGACACACGTCTGCAAGGCATGGCCGTATAAATACGGATACGTATATCTGCAGAAAGACCTTCGTATATCCCCCAGAGACACACATGGGTATATAAATGTGAGTAATTATATCTACGGACATGCGCAAGGAAAGGAATCCACAGATATACAGATATCCATACATATATATATATACACCACGAGCAGCGAAACTTCAGCAGCAGCACACGCACATGTAGCCACTCGTATTTACGTCTGTATGGTGATTCCTCAAGTAGAACGCGCACAAACACATATACATATATATCTATACAGACAGATCGATACACATATACATACATAAATATATATAGGTATATATATATATATATATATATCCCTCCTGCATATGCAGATTAGCTGCAGAGCGCGGATCTCCACCCCCTGCGTGCATGCAAATATATACGGATATGCACACCCGCGCCTCCTGCAACGAGTGTGTCGTCGAACATCACCAGCGGGACCCACACACAAGTACACACACATATACAGACATAATACAGTTCTGTAGATATTCACAGATATGTGTGGACGCAGAAGAGGCCCTCGGATCTGTGATACGCATATATACAGAGATATATACACCTCTACGTAACCACTTTTACATATATGTCTCTACATACATTTCAGCGTGGAACAGGCATACCTGCCCGTGTCTATCCTCTCAAGTACGAGCGTAAAGAGGAAGGCTGTTCTATTCTCCACAGCTGTCCGTCACTTTGTGTGGCAGCAACACTCGTCAGGCAACAGCAGCTGGCTGAAAAGGCAGACCTATAAAATATACAGAGGTAGTCACGTCTCATATGTGAAGCCTGAATGTAGTATAAGATTCCCCTAGAAAGGAAGGCCCATCCTCACCACCTATCTACGGCGGGTGGACAGCAAGACACACACACATACACATACACGCAGACAGAGTAAGCGGCCTAAGACAGGAACGCGTGCCTTCGGAAGAAGAAACGCAGGGATATACAGAGCTGTTGGCATAGCCAGGAAAGGCAGGACCACACGTATCTGCGTACGACAAGACATACAGAGACAGACACACACACGCAGACAGTAAATGCGGTGAAGAGAGTAACACGTCTATGCGGTGGACAGCAGAGAGACGTGCACGGCTGCCACTATCGCCAGCCAGCACGACACCACCTCTGAAAAAGAAAAGACGCATGCAGAGGGAGACACAGACACGTGCGGGGGATAACTGGGAAAACAGACGGAAAGAAAAGTGCTCTTCGCCACAGAGTGATGTCCGGGGCACGCCCTCATAAAAAGCTGGTGCTACTGCTGCTGTTCCTGCTGCTGCTGCTGTTCCTGCTGCTGCTGCTGTTCCTGCTGATGCTGCTGTTCCTACTGTTGCTGCCGCTGTTCCTGCTGCTGCTGCTGTTCCTACTGTTGCTGCTGTTCCTACTGTTGCTGCTGCCGTCCCTCCTGCTGCTGCCGTCCCTCCTGCTGCTGCCGTCCCTCCTGCTGCTGCTGCTCCTGCTGCTGCCCCGTCAGAGAATCTTCCCCAAATTCTGCAGGTAACTTCTTCCTCAGCAACCCTCAATACCCTCGTATATTTCTTTGCCGTGCGATACACCAAGGCCGCCACTTTTATATGAGAGAAAAACCCACATGAACATACACAAGTATACGTACACGACCTCTTACAGCCGCAGGACATAGAGAGACAAATACACATACGCACACCCATACGTATATATATTTGTATGACGTATCAAGACGTAGTATACACAACGAGGAGTATACATGTAGATATATACATTGGCAGGTGTGACAGATTAAGCTGCAGTATCGAGCAAGAAAGGTACACATACATACATGTACATATATATATATATATATATCTCACGTGTTATACGGGCAAGAGAGAGTAGGAAATACACATCCATATATACAGACAAATCTACTTGTGTGAGGATGTGGGGCCTATCTCCGTAGAAAGAGACTTCTTACTGTCAGCAGACACAGGACAAAGTTTCTCTACACGCCTTCCGCGACGGGAAGCGGACCTCTGTTATTTTCCTTGGGGAAAGTCTATAGATACACAATCCCCGGACAAACGCACGCTCTTATGGCACAGAGTTTAGTAGACAAGCAGATATATCGGTCCCTCGCCCTGTACAGATATTCCGCGTACACACACACAGCAAGGCCCGCAGAAGCGTGAGAGATGTGGAGGACAAGGCGTTTTTACCTGCTGCTGCTGCTGCTGCTGCGTCGGGCAGGTCCCCTTGACGCTGCGTTGCGGCGACGCACCGACGTGCTGCTGCTGCTGCTGCTCCTTTCTCTGTGCGAAGTGCTGCAGCAGGTTCGCTGTCGGGCTCTTCGCGTCCGACTGCGTCGCCGCTGCTGCTGCGGTGGTGGTGGTCGCTGCCGCTGCTGTACGGGCTGCTTGCGTGGACGCTGCTGCTGCTGCGCCGGCTGCTGCTGCTGCGCGAGCTGCTGTTGCTGCGCGATCCGCTCCGCGATCCGCTGCGGGACAACCTGCTCTTTCTCACTACAGCGGCTGCGCCGTGCTGCTGCTGCTGCAGCTCAGCCCTTTCTTTCCTTTTGACTCGCCTTCTGCTGCTGCTCCTGCTGCTGCCGGCCGCTCCTCCTCTCCCTCCTGGCGCTGTCACATTACGGACGTTCTCTTCGATTCCATCCTGCACTTGTTTGCTCCTTGTGCTGCTGCTGCTGCCTTTATGAGAAGCACACGTGGAAGGCCCTGCAGAAATACCTGTTCCGGGTGCTGGACAAAACATTGCTGTTTCTTCCTGGACCTCTGCAGTGGCGGCAGCACGGCGCCTGCTGCTGCAGCTTCTTCTGCGATGGTGCGACTGCTGCTGTCGCGGAAGCGCCGTCTCGACCGCCGCTGCTGCTGGTGTTGCCGCCGGACTGCGAACAGATGCATGCAAAGGCTCTCGTAGTGGGGAATAGAACCAGGTTCGTGGCTGCTGTTGCTGCGGTGGCTCCCCCTGGAGCTGCCCCTTCTCCTGCTGCGGACCCCGCTGCTCCTTCGCCGAAGAAACCGGACTGCTCCCAGTGTAGAAGCTCTGCAGCGACGCGAGACACACAGGAGACGGCTGCGGCGACGGAGACGCCGGCAGCGAGTGAGGGGACACCGAGGGGGACAGGGGAGACGCCGGCAACGTAGGAGACGGCCGCTTGGCACGACTAGCGCCTCGCAAGCTGTAGGTCGCAGGCGGAGGAGTCCAGGCCCCCCCCCCTGCTCGTCTTGTTGCTGCTGGCGGAGAAGGTGGGGGAGAAGAGGGCAGGCGTGCTGCTGTTGCTGCCGTTGCTGCTCCTGTGTAACAGAGCGGACTACGACCCCAGCACGACGCTGCTGCTGCATGCGCGGCGCCCACGTCCTCCCTCTCCCCAAACTCCGGAGGCTTCCACAGCTCAACTCCCCCTGCAAGCGGCAGCGCACCCCGAGACGCCAGTGACACGCACGCAGGAGGCGGAGGAGGTGGAGAAGCAACAGCAGCAGCAGGCGCGGCAAGAAGGGCAGCAGCAGCGGCAGCAACCACACGTGCAGACACGGCAGGACGACAGGACGCGCGCTGCAGCGACCCAGCAGCAGGAACAGTGGCACGAACAGCAGCCGCAACAACAGCAGCAGCAGCCACAGGGGGAGGAGGATGAAGAGAAGGCGAGGAGGAGATGGGGCAACAAAAGAGCGGCGTCAGCACACGCAGGAATAGCAAGAGCACCCGCAAAAGCGGCAGCAGCAGCAGCATCAGCACCAGCAGCAGCAGCATCAGCACCAGCAGCAGCTAAAGCATGTCACCTCCTGGGGCGTCAGCACCCGCAGCAACGGCAACAGCACGAGCAGCAGCAGCAGCACTGGCAGCAGCACCAGCAGCAGCAGCACCGGCAGCAGCAGCACCAGCAGCAGCAGCACCAGCAGCAGCAGCTACAACGTTTCGTGGACGTTCACACGACGTCCTCCTTATGCGTTTGGCCGAGGTTTTCTGGTAGACACTCGTAGGACGGGCCTTTCAAACACGGCGACATGGCCCCAGGGTCGCACGCAAACGCTCCTAGAACCGCTGGCACTGCGTTGTGCCAGCAGCGACCGCGCACAATGTCTCCCCGAGCAGCATGCAAGCGGTCGTCTCTTTTCTCGCATGCGCACACGCGTCTCCATACACATACGGACTCCAACTATATCGTCACCTACAGAGACGCATGCACACGAATACCCGCCACTCATGCTAGCATTCGTTAAGAAGCGTCTCTCTATATGTGGACATTTCTCTAACACAGGACGAGGTGTGATGTACGCCACTTCCACGAAACTCCTACACGCCTCCACCCCTCCGTCAACACACCGCCTTCCTACACACGTCTGTCGATACACATGTACGTACGCCCGTATTGCCTACCGACACACACTGCCCACGCACGTAGACATATAGGGACGCAGATGTACACAAACAGATGCATGCATATCTCTGCGTATATATATACGTATGCTTGCAGATATATACACGTTAGTATGCAGACGTATACAAAAGTAGACGCATGTATATCTCTGCGAGTGTATATATATACATATATGTACCTATTGTCCATCGTAGAAACACAAAGAATATACCTGTATTATATCTACCTTGGACGTACACGTATTTCTTCGCTATCTACACAATGCATGTAATATATGGAAACATATATACATATATATATGTATGTACACATTACAGGAGACACCAAGAAATACATGTACAAGTGTGTGTAAATATCTATCTCTGTATATATATATATATGTATATGTATATATATATGTATATATATATGAAGGAAGCTGTCGACATACGGAAGCATATATATATGGAAGTTGTCGATATACGCAAGCGTACATGGGACAGAAAGAAGCACGTGTATAAGAAATACTGCCGAGCAACGCGGTGCGTAGAGGAGCAGCAGGAACACCCTGCATGTGGGCTGCCCCCCACCAGCTGCTGCAGGCGGTCGGGTCGTCATCGCAGTTGCGGGCTGCTTGGCGATCACCGAGGAACAAATCCGCCCATCCTTCGGCAGAAAAGGAGAACTTCCGCATGACGATGGGAAGGACCTTTTTCTTACCAGCGTCCCGTGGACTCATACGGCCACGTTAAAACAAACACACACGCTTTCGCATACATTCACGTACGGATATGTATACAGAGACACGTGTATACACACACGTATATATATATATATCCATAGATAGGTGGATAGATACACTTGTGTATACACTTGCGCACACATATACATACACACATACACATATATAAACATGTGCAACATATATTCGCATCTACAAATATATACATACACACGTATACCCCTGTAGACGTATTTTCTCTCGCATGTTCTGCTGTATGCGCATATATGTGCATGTGTGGGGAAGTCGACGAGAGAAGACAAAAAAAGGACTTTCCTGCATCTACAGAAATGCCTCACCAGCGAAGCTCGGAATGTTGACAACGCAGACGCCCTCGAGAGGGCAGTGGGGAAGAGAAACTTCTTCGTCGTCGCAGAAAATGCGCAGTCCTCCGAGCGCTGCGGTCGGTGTGACGAGGAAGTCGCGGAAGCCGACTTCCCCGTACAAAAATTTGTTGCCCAGCTGCGACGCGAAAAACGAGGAAGCCAAGCAAAAGCAAAGACAGCGCAGAAGACGGGGCAGAGCAGCAGGAAGACAGCACAACAGCAAAAGTAGATAACAGCAACTGCAGAAGGAAAGGACGGGAGCAGCGCTGTGGACGAAGAAAAGGAATGCGTCGGGCAGAGGAGCAGCAAATACGGGAAAGTAGAGACGGAGACAAAGGCGAAGGGGACGCCGGCTGGTCGTCGCCATGGCAACTGCAGCGAGACAGCAACGCGGAGAGCCTGCTGTCGTAGTCGCTACACGACGGGTGAGACACGAGAGCAGCAGATACAAGAACCGAGCCGCTGCAAGCGCCCCACACACACACACACCGGGGAATCTCGCCGGCAGAACGGCACCGTAGCAGCAGCAGCAGTCAGGCCGGCGGACGGCGGCGCGTCCAGCAGCAAATATTCGCCAAATGCCGGCAGGTACTGCGGCAACATCTACAACAGCAGCAGCGGCACGAGCGGAGAGAAGGAAGAACAGCAACTGCAGCAACACGCGGCGACACAGCAGTCAAGCAGCTGCCGCAAACCCTGCAGCTGCCGGAAAAGCAGCAGCAGCAGCAGATGCAGTCCAGCCCCTGCAGCACAGGCAGTCGGCAGCAGCTCGTCCCCCCCCGTAGCTCCTGTAAACCTCGCACCAGCAGCACCAGCAGCCGCAGTCGCGTCGAGATGCCAACGACAGCAGCGAGCAAAGCCGCGGAGCCGCAGCAACCGGTGCAGCAGCAGAAAAGGACACCACACGCGCACGCAAACGGGTAGCAGCAGCAGCGCGTCGGATAATAAATGCAGCAGCAAGTCTGACACCAGCAGCGGCGACCAGAGCAGCAGCAGCTGCCACAGCAGCAGCAGCGAACAGCGCAGCAGCAGTGGCGGGAGCGACAGCAGCAACCGCAGCGCGGCAGGAACCGCGGCAGCAGCATCGCAGCTGCAGCTTCAAGCAGCATCGGCAGACGCGCACCCGCGACGCCCACTCTTTCCTGTTGTTGCTGTGCTCATGCGTTGCCTGCCGGAGAGAAAGCAACATCCCCCCACATACATATATATATATATATGCGTAGATGCATGTATGATTGCACATGTATACATTTGTAAGTGGTATACCGATACATGGGGAAGTACACAGGTAGACACACATAGAGAGCGAGTTCCGGACGCGCACGTAGAGAGAAAATCTGACTTCCCGGTAGATATATACAGACAGATGCAGAGGCAGATATTTACGAAAATCTACAGGCATGTCTAGACAAAGCCGTATACATCGACAGCCACGTATATGTATACATGAATGTGGGATAAAAAGATTCTCGAATACGTGGGAGCCACATAACCAGGCGTATGTGGAAGCTACGGACGGATCCGCTGAGGTGAAGACATATATAAACATGTATTGGATGTGTAGGGGCGATATATCCGGGGTAATGTCTGCACGCGCGTGCTGGTCTGCCTGCTGCTGGGCTACTGTTTCGCTCACTGCTGACGCTGTCATACGATTTTGCCGCTGTTACTGCACCCCTCCTCGCGCCTCCTTCTTTTCGTGTTCTTCCCGCTGCTCTCGCTGCTATCCTTCTTGCTGCTGCTGCTGCTACACTTCTTCCTGCTGCTGCCACAGTTCTTGCTGCTGCTGCTGCTACACCCCTTCCTGCTGCTGCAGCTCGCCTTTTCCCTGCTGCTACTACGCTTCTTCCTGCTGCTGCTGCTGCATCCCTTGGTGCTGCTGTCAGTACAGTTTGCTGCTGCACCTCCTCCTCCTTCCTCATCCCCTGCTGCTACACTCGGTGCACCGCTGCCGCTGCTACTGCTGCTGCCCTGGTGGCTGCTGCTGCCGCCGCTGCTGATGTACTCCTCCTTCCTGCTCCTGCTGCTGCTGCTGCTGCCACAAGCTTGGTTGCTGTCGCTACCGCCGCGCTGCTGCTGTTGTTTCTCTGTATACCCTGCTTTGAAAGAGCTCCGGATTTTCTTCGCGCAGTTCGTGGAACTTCAAGACGATGCGGGCAGCAACTCCCACGTCCAGGTAATTTGAAAAAGTCGTGTCCAGCAGGGGCGTCGGCGCAGCAGCAGATGCAGCCCCTTCTCTCTCGCTGCTATTCCTGCTGCTGCCGCTACTCTTGCTGCTGTTGCTGAACACTGCACAACAGCAGCGCATTCAACACTCATATATATATATATATACATATATATACATAGATAGATAGATACAGACAGGTAGACGTAGACATCTACTATACGAGTGTATATATATATACAGACAGAAGCAGACGTGTACTACACGAGACGACCGTGTACACGTATGTCTGTATACACATATATACATATATATAGGTATGTGTGTATATACGTACGTACGTACATTTGCATGTATATATGTGTAGCTACGTACGCACATTAACGCATGCTTGTGTTTATGTCTATAGGAGTAGCAGCCAAAGCAATACAAGCGTTAACAACAGCAGCAGGCGGGAATTTTGTGCTTCTCGTCTTAGCGGCTGTAGATAGAGAGAGGGAGAGAGTGAGAAAGCAGCGGCAGCAGCAGGCGACCTACAGCAGGACAGCCTTCTTCTGACTTCTCGGCAGCTTGTTCGCCTTGCACGAAAGCAAAGCATGCGGGACGCATATAAAAAATCGAGAGCGGTGCTGCTCGAGTAAATTGGTATTCGTCGAAAAGTGACAAGAAGGACCACAAGAAACAGCAGTAGCAGCAGCAGCAACACATGATACGTATTCAGACGTACCACCGTGAACGCTGCAGCAGCAGCGGCAGCAGATAACGGTCAACAGTCACTGCTCGAACGAGAAAACATAGAAACGACGCGGAAAAGGAAACAGCAGCTGCACCACACGTGTCGAAACGACGACGTGTGCTGCCGACAAATACAAAAAACGCGAACGCAGAAGCAGCGCCGTCGCGCTGCTGCTAGTGCTGCGCTGCTGCTGCTCCTGTGCTGCTGCTGCTGCTGTGCTGCTGTGCTGCTGCTGCTGCTGCTGTGCTGCTGCTGCTGCTGTGCTGCTGTGCTGCTGCTGCTCCTGCTCCTCTGTTGCTGTCCGGCACTCCGTTGCTGCTGCCCGCACTGCTGTTGCTCGACGCTGCATACCTTGTACTCGCCAGAGGTCGAGAGAAGAAACGATCGCGTTCTGAATTTTTAGGAGGTACTGCAAATGGAGCAAATGGGGCACAGCAAGGCACAACACGCACCAACCACCAGCCTTTTTTCCTCTCAGTCTCTTTCTCTCGAAAGCCTGCGGTTTCTACGCCGCATAGAGGCCAAGCGCCAGTTGCCGCGTAGCACGTCTGCCGCTACAGCCGTCTCTTCTACACGCGTGTGGATCAATACGCACCGAATCAGCAAGGTACACGTGCACGCCTGCTGCTACACACATGTATATATTCTCCGCAGACGCACTGTCCTACAAAGACAGCGTCAATACGGATATAGCTGTATGCATATATATATATATGTACGTCTACAAACATGCATAGTCGTCGCAGGGGTAGTGTCCCACAAAAACAGCGTCAATATAGATAAAGCCATCCACCTATATACATGTCCGTCCACACACGCGTATATGTATTCTCGGCAGACGTGGCGCTCTCCACAGGCAGAAGTAACACGGGTACATCTATATATGTACGCACACACAGTTGCACATAGATATATGTATACACACCGTTTGTTAAAGGAGGACTGCGCGGCCCAGTATAGATATACCTACGTACGTGCACACACGTCTATAGTAGTCTCCGCACAGGTGAGGTTTTCCAGAGACACACAGCTAATATAAACACGTACACCTACCCCTCTCTCTCTATATATGTTCTCCGCGTGCGTCCCAGGAAAACAGCACTCCCACCGATACAGAATGACGTGTCTGTATGCGTACCAAACACCTCGCGAGAGGGCCACAAAATCGGAGGTGCGTGTCTGTGTAGACACGTGAAGCACACGAAAGCGAGCAGCAGCTGCGTTGTGGGGTGTCTACCCCACGCGCCAACCGACGGCTCCGGGCAGCCTGCAGGGGCGTCGGGCGCCACCGACCACCGGGTGGCTTCTCTTGCTGCTGCTGCCGCCACACGAGGCAGCAAGCCCGGCCTGTTCTGAGAGGGGTGGCTGTTCTGCGCCCACCTGCCTCTCGAAGTACCACCACCCACCGCACCTCGCCAGGTGGCTCGGTGTACCACCCTCGTATTCGCAGCGCCACCTGCGCTGCTGCTACACAGCACGGCTGCCAGGACGTCTATCAACCCACCACCCGCAAGCGGTCCACCCCCCCTGCTTCGACGTGGCCCTCTGTATACATACAGATGTAGACGCATGTACACACGTATAAAAAATAGACAACGTGTGTGTATGTACGTAGATGTGTATGTATTTATGCATACAGACATACTATACGTATGCATATGCTGCGCCCTGTAACAACTCACGAGCAATAGATGTACATGTTCCATCACCCCCTGCTTCTAAATGACTTCTGTATATATGTGCGTGTGTGTGTGTGTGTCTCTTCTCTGTATATATATATATATATATGCGAATGTATATATGTATATACGTGTGTGTATATGCGCTTCTGCTGCATCAGTGTACGCATGGGCACACAATACATAGATGTTTTACCACCGCCTGGTTGATGTCGCCTCTTTATCTTCCAGTACGATATCTGTTGATATCACCGTGTCCTGCTATTTTGTTGTTCCCCTATAAACGTGCAGGACACATATGTATATAGAGAGAAAGAGTGCGTATCTCCACCTCTTCCTATTCTGCTGTATAGACATGTATACCCACCTAATGTGTGTATATATATAGTGGGTGCACCACCACCTGCTATTTGGTTGCTTTCTATATATACAACATATATATATAGATGCACCCCCACCTCTTCCTTCTTTGGTACTCCTGTAAATACGCACATAGTGTATTTATATATATATATATGTATATACGTGTAGGTATATATATATACATATACATACATATATTTGTATATATGTAGAGAGAGAGAGAGAGACAATGGAGGCATCACCACGTGCTATTTCACTGCCCTCTACATATGCATTATACATATATGTAAGGTGCAGCCCCGCCTTCTCCTAATCTATTGCTCGCGTATGTAACCCCACACTCCATACATATATATATATATTGTAGTGGGTGCGCCGCCACTTGCTATTTTGTTGCTGCTGTGTGCGCTCCCGTGTATCGCACTACTGGGTGTTTTTCTGTTGCTCCTGTCTCTGTCCACATAACACATATATATGTTCAAGATTCTGCCGTGGCTTTGAACACATCGGGTAAGTATCCCCGCCTGTAACCGCGGTCTCTGCGCCGTCTTCTCCCCAGTTGCCCCTTCTCCTCCTTTCCTGTTCTTCTTCCTGCTATGACCTAGTCGCTGCCGTACTTTTATCCACACACAGGACAGATAACTGTCGACTGCCTGCCTTTATATGCGGTTCCCATCTACACACATCGACATACAACATACATAAGTGATGCTTCTGTACTAAGCCACACAAGACAGCCACAGCTGGGTTGCAGTCCACCTTTTCTTGGTCGGCATGCATGGATGACGAGACGAAACGAGGACAGACACGCACGCGCGAGGGGAAGAGAAACGTTTGCAGCGTCATTCGTCTGGTTTGCCGCTGCTCGCTGCAACGTCTCTGCAGAAGGACAGTGGACGTGCGCTTCGCCACGGGGCAAGTGCTGCTGCTGCTGCTGCGGGCAGAGAGGCAAGAACGAGCGAGAGAGACCGAGACACATACCTTGGTGATGTCTCCGTCGAAAGAGAAACCCCAGCCTAGCACATTGCTCAAATCGTTGCCGGTGCCTAGCGGGCAGATAGCTACAGGCACCCGCACGCTGCAGCCGCCTCGAGGAAGAGGCGGGGAGGAGGAAGACGAGGAGGAGCAGGAGGCAGCGGAGGACGAGGATGCCGAGAATGACGTGGCAGCAGATTCAGCAGCATCACCAGAGGCGAGGACAAAACTGTTCTTCCTTCCCGTTTGCATGCCCCCTCGCCTTCGTTGCTCCTGAAGCCTGTCTTTCTCTCCGACGCTACTGCTGCTGCTGCTGCTGTTGCCGCCCTGGTGCCCGTGGACGTTGTTCCACACCCTTCCTTCGTGCTGCTGCTCCCGTGACGAGGACAGCACTGCTCTGCTGCTCGGTGACGTGACCCGGCACCCCCCGCAGCTGCTGCTGCGTCTGCTCCTGCTTGCCGCTAGACTCTTCCTGCTGCTGCTGTTGCGGCTGCTGCCGCTGCTCTTGCTCTTGCTGGTGCGGTGCAGCAACGCCTGCGTCGCTGTCGTCGCTGTTTCGCTCAACGACGCCTGCTGCCGTCTCTCCTCCAGCCGATCCGCTGCTGCTGTTGCATGCGTCTCCTCCTCCTCCTCATCACGGTCGTCCTCTTGAGCAGCAGCTGCTGCTGTTGCCTGTCCCGCATGCGAACTCGGTGTGGGTTGGCCGTTAATGAGGAGACGCGCCGCAGCAGCAGCACCAACAACAGGTCGTCTCCCATCGGGGAGGGCAACATCACTGGTGGTTCTCCTATCATCATCTGCTCTGTTCCTCTGTCGCTGCCCCGCTTCCTGCTCTTCTTCCCGCTGCTCCTGCTGCTGCTTCTTCCGTCGAACGGCAAGCTGTTCTTGCTGCTCTCCAAAATCTTGCTGCTGGTGATGCGAATGACGCCGAAGCAGTGGTTGCTGGTACTGCCCCTCACGCTGCTCCTCCTGCTGCAGCTGCTGCGCGCAGTACCCCTCCTGCTGCGGCTGCTGCTGCAGCTTGTGCGCAGCGTTCCCGTGGCAGTAGCGCTGCTGCTGCTGCAGAGGGTTGTAACGCTGCTGCTGTTGCAGCGACGACGCCGTGTCTCGCTTCCTTCCATATAGACGATGAATGCCTTCAAGAACCCAGCCTACGGTCCCGTCTCCCCCGCAGACGAGCACCCGTAGCCGCTGTGTCATTGCAATGGGTTTGAAAAAGGAGAGGGCTCGCTCTGGTCCACCTTCAGCTTGAATATCAATCACCTAGAAGACGAGACAGCACAGCCGCAGCAAACACGTCAGGGCCGGACACACGCAGCTCCAGCAGCAACCGCAGGGAAGACGGCCCAGCAGCAAAGACGCTCAAGATGCAGAAGCTGCTGTCCCCGGAGGCAGCCGCAGCACATGCAGTGATGCCAGCACAAGAAGTAGAAATAGATGAGAAGTAGGATGCGTACCAGCAGCCGTAGCGCTGCAGAGGAGAAGAAAAACGCAGCGGCGACAGGGGGCAGGAGCCGCAGAAGAAGTAGCAAAAGCAACAGCAGAAGAGGCGTCGCAGATGCAGCAGAGACAAAGCAGCAACACGAGACCCGAAGCCGCAGGAAGCAAAAGGAGACCGCAAAAAGAAGAACAGGCAGTGGTAGATCAATGGTAGATCAACCAGCACAAGAGCATCACAAAAGGCAGCACCAGAAGAAGCAGCGGCAGCACCACCGGACGCATCATCGGGTGACCACGCAGCAGTGGCGAGGAAGGGAGCAGCTGCAGTAGTGGCAGCAGCAGCAGCAGCGAAGAGAAGTGGGCGAGGAGTGGCAAAATATTTGAAAAACGTGTGCAACTCAAACAGCAGGAATGGCAACGGAGAAGTAATTCTGGGCCACGACAGATAAACATGGCAGAAGCAACACAGAGCGCTACACGTGAGGACTGCTACGGGGAAGGGACCAGAGAAAAAGCGTGATCGCATGCCAAGCGGCGAAACAAAGGGCATGGCATGCGCGTCAAAACACCAGCACCAGCAGCGAGCTGCTTTTGAAGAAAACGAAACGGGGACAGCGTACTCGCAGCAGCAGCTGCGGTGCATCACACGCAGTAGCGGCGATGGCAGCGCAGACACAGCAGCACCACCAGAAGCCGCAGTTCACACGGTGTGGCAGCAGCAGCAACAGCCCAGCAGCTGACAGCCGCAGCAGCACAGCATCACGAGGGAAACGCGTAAGCGGCAGCAGCGGCAGCAGCGACAGCAGTACACATGCTGAGCAGCAACAGCAGTGCGTCCCACCGCGGCAGCAGCAGCGGCAGCACATGTGCAGCAGCCGCCACAGCAGCAGCAGCAGCCGGAACAGCAGCGGTGCAGACGTGCAAGCGCAGCAGCAGCAGAAACAGGAGCAGCAGCAGAGGAGTGCTACTGAACAGGCGACGACGTGCAGCAGACGGCAGCAAAGCAACTGCTACGGAGCAGCAGCAGCAGTGTCAGCGATGCAACCATGACAAAGCAGCAGCAGCAGCACTGGCAGTGGCAGCAAAGCAGCAGCGGCAGTGGCAGCAAAGCAACTGCAGCAGAGCAGCAGCAACGTTGACAAAACAACCGCAGCATACGACGTTCCTCAGTCCACAGCACCCGCAGAATAACGGCCGAGAAGCATCAGGGTACGGCAGCGGGAATCGGCAGCAGTGACAGCGGCATCTGCGCCTGAGCAGGAGCGAGGGCGGCAGCAGCAGCGGACGCTGTGCCCAGCTCCGGAAAGGCAGCAGCAGCAGTGACGAACGTCTTGCTGCTGCGTCAGACGCGCAGAGCCCGTACTCCTGCAGCTGCAGCGGGCAACAGCAAAAGCGCCACATCCATCGCAGACGCGCAACAGCAGGAGCAGAGCGCTCGCTCGCTCGAGTTGCACGGCTGAGATACGTCCAGAGAGGGAGACGGCGACGGAGTGATGCCGCGAGGGTGACGTCGACAGATAGACGCCGGGAGGAAGTCGCGTGAAAGATGACGAAGCCGGTGGGCCTTTTTTTATAAAGCAGCATGCAGATGAGGAGAAAACCGAGAGATGCGGAGTGGAACAGATAGAGGCGTCAACCCCACACACAAAGGCGCGATCAGCAATAACCGGCACATCTACTACACATGCAAGACGGAGAGATGAGAAGAGGAAGCATAGATGACCTGGAGAGGATTAAGAACAGCAGCAAGATCTTTGTAGAGCGTTTTGCCAGCCTGCCCGCCGCTCTTGACGTTGACGAAAACGAGGAGGGGCGTGCCTGCTGCTTCGGCAAACCACAGTGACTTATCAGAGCGAAGCTTCCACACAGGTGCCTTGGGCGGCATGACTTTCGCGACCGTATACGCTATGACGTTGCTACTCCTGCTTCCGCCACCTTTTTTCTTCCTTTTCTTCCTTTTCTTCTTCTCCTGCTGCTGCTCCTGCTGCTGCTGTTCCTGCTGCTGGTGCTCCTCCTCCTGCTGTGCAGTTGCCGCGCCTCTCTCCGCGACTTCTGTGTAATGCCGCTTCCCTCCCATGTCCACGTCCTCTCCCACGCGTTGCCCTCTCTCCCCAGTGGTGTTGCTGCTGCTCCAGCTCGCACGGGCTTCGGTCGGGGAAGTGGTCGTCGCTCTGCAACTGCCATCGCTGTCCCTCACCGCTGCAGCCTTTTCAGCGTCCTGGGGAACTTCCCCCTCTTCCTGCGGCTGCCGTTCGCGTGCAGCCGTCTGCAGCTGCAGCTCACCCGTCGCCTGCTGCTGCTGCTGCGGGTCATCCGCCTGCTGCACTAGGGACGACGCCGGCTGCTGCTTCATCTCTCTCCCTTCCTCTGGACGTGGGAGATTTCCTCGCTGCTGCCTACGCTGATCCTGCAGCGCCAGCTGGTGCTGCTGCGACTGCTCCCGCTGCTCGTGGCCCTCCTGCCTAACGTTGCTGCTGCGGAAGCCCTGCTGCCAGACATTCTTCGTGTGCCTCTCCAGCGCAGCACAAGACATACCACGATACTCTGCTGCTTCATTTGCTGCTGCTGCAGTGGCCGCTGCTTCACTTGCTGCTGCTGCAGTGGCCGCTGCTTCACGCGCCGTCGCTGCAGTGACTGCAGCAGTGCCTGCTGCTTCACTTGCTGCTGCTGCGGTGGCTGCTGCTTCACTTGCTGCTGCTGCAGTGGCCGCTGCTTCACTTGCGGCTGCTGCAGTGGCCGCTGCTTCACTTGCTGCTGCTGCAGTGGCTGCCGCTTCACTTGCTGCCGCTGCAGTAGCTGCTGCTTCACGTGCCACTGCTTCACGTGCTACTGCGGCAGTCGCTGCTGCTGCTTCGCTTGCTGTTGCTGTCGCAGTGGCTACTGCTTCACTTGCTGCTGCTGCTCTGGAGGCCGCTACTGCTGCTGCACTTGCTGCTGCCGCACTTGCTGCTGCCGCACTTGCTGCAGCCGCACTGGCTGCTGCTGCACTTGCTCCGCCTGCGTCCCTGTGTGTCGCGCCTATCGCTTCGTCTGCTGCTCCTTTTGCCGTTCCAACTCCATAGCCTGCTGCTTCTGGGGACCGCGCTGCTGCTCCTCCCGGTGGTCTTCGTCTCGTTGCTGATGCTACGTCGACTGCTGGTGTGTGGTTGGCTCCTGTTTCTGTTGCTAGCGGTCCTGATGCCTCTGCTGCGTGAGCTTCTGCTCCTCTTTTTGCAGCAACATCAGCAGCAGGCGGTCGGAACGAAAGCGTATCGATTTGTACCAGTTTCTCGGACGGTGAGGGGCTCTGCTGAGGTGCTCTGCTGCTGGAAGCCCACCTGCTTCCAGCAGCAGCGACATGAGACCCAGCAGCACTAACACGACGAGGAGAAAAGGCATCATCAGCAGCAGCAGGAGCATCCGTAGCAGCAGAAGTACCACCAGCTGCAGCAGAAGCGTCAGTAGCAGGAGCAGACGCATCAGTACCCACAGGAGGAGGCATATCTATAGCAGCAGCAGCAGCATCCGAAGCAACAGGAGCAGCACGTGGTAGTGCTGACGGCGAGGGCTTCGGCGTAGAGGAGGTCAAGGAGAAAGGAGAACGTGGAAACGCGAAGGACCGAAGGGTCCACGATGCAGCCGATGGCTGAGCAGCAGCCTCAGAAGCGCGAGTCGCTTCAGCAGCAGCGCTCGCAGCAGCAGTACGCGCGCTCCCCACAGCAGGCCGCCGCTCAGTAGCACCAGCACCAAGACAACCAGCAGCAACACTGGCTTCGGACATGTTATCTGCTGCTTTTGCAGCAGCACGGCAAGCTGCTGCGGAGACGGGGGCGGTGACTGACTCAGCGGCAAAGGCGACGCAGCCAGCAATAGCAGCAGGGCCTTCCGGGCAGTCCGCAGTCTTCTGCCCACTCGCAGAGACAGCACGACTATCACAAGAGCTGTCAGCACTCATGCCGTTGCCTTGTGCGGGGGCCGCAGCCCCCCCCCCGCGACAGCGCCTGCCCCGTCAGACGCGGCTGCAGCAGCAGCTCCTTGTTCAGCGACAAGTACACCGGCCGCAGCATCGTGACGCGTTGCAGCAGCGGCACCGGCAGCTAGAGGAGCCGCGTGCGCGCCGCCAGGGTCAGCAACTCCCGAGTCGGCAGCAGCAGAAGCAGGTGAAGGAGTGGACGCAGCAGCCGGGGTGAAGGCAGCAGCAGGGGCAGACGCGGAAGTAGGGGGATGTGCAGCACCGTCTGCGTCCTCACCCGGTCGTGGGCGTGCTCCTGCTGTCGTCTGGAAAGCTGCTGCAGTGATGCTGCTTCTTGGGTTGAGACGTTGTCTCAGGGGCAGCACGACGGCGGCGTTGAAGCGCCGAACCCCTGCCTGCATCTCCCTCAGACCTTCTCTGATGCCTTCTTTCATGACCGCACGCAGCCCGAGTCTGCTGCAGAGCGACGTCGCCACCCGCAGAAGGCCTCTATTGGAGGAGAGAAGCGAGAAGCTGACGCGTACCGCCGTGGGCGGCAGCAGCAGCTGCCGGAACGGGCCCAGGTCGCAGTGTGGGGAGTGGAGGCGGTGTCTGCATTCCTCGTGGACCGTGCGGCAGCACCAGAGACAGCGAAGGCCGTCAAGTCCGAAGTTGCTGCTGCAGGCGAGTCCGCAGCAGCAGCACGTGGCGTCCGACGAGAGGTTGCCTTGCACGAACACGTGGGGAATTGGCGGAGGGAGACACGGCGACTTGCAGTCCAGACGCTCGGCGAGACGGAGACACTTCGTGTGCGCGTGGCGCTGGCACAGCAGACACTCCCACCCGGTGTTGCGGTAAATTAGGAAGCCGCTTATCAACTGGCGACAGACCGAACAATAACGTGGCGATGAAGCCGCGGAAAAGGGACACCACTGGTGAAGAGACTTCGGCATGTAGCCCCCTCCCTGTTGTTGTCCGAGCGGACCGGCGAGTTTGTTGTAGTGGTGCACGCGATAGCGCCAGAAAATCTGCGAGAGCAACAGCAATAGCAGCAGCACGAGCAGCAGACTCACGCCAACGTGCACTGCGCGGAAGCTGAGCGTTTCCACGCTGAAAAAGGGAGACAGCAGCCACTCCAGCGCCGCGGCCGACACGTCTGCGGCAACAGCAAAGCCCCTCTCCTGCGAGGGGTCTGCTGTCTCCTCCCCGGCAGAAGAGGCATCATTAGAGACGGAAGCGAAAGAAAGGGCAGCATCTGGTGGTGACATTGGACCTGCAGCTGGAAAGGAATGAGCTCCAGGAACAACAGAACTCGCTCGCGCAGTTGCAGCTGCGGCCAACGGGTCAGCCCGCGCGACTGCTGCTGTCAGAGCCGGGGGACCCGACACAGACGCGGAGTGACGAGACCACACAGCAGCAGACGAGGGGAGCTGCGCACCGGTGGGGATGCCGAGAGCAGAAGACGCTGGAGGAGTTTCGGAAGAAAAGATTCCGAGGCGAGACAGCACAGAGAGCAGCAGCTGTTTAACAGGAGAAAACAGGGATGTGCACTCCGCGTCGCCGGAAGAGTACATGCAGAACAAATCATCAAAGTAGTACTCGGGCGGTCGTACGGAGGAGGACGCATGCGCAGCACCAGCGGCAGCAGACAACGGCGCCGCTGCCACCGACGCAGCAGGAGACGAGGCCGCTGCTGCGCGACCTGCGTCAGCAGGACGGGTGCGCGGACCCACCGGAGCGGCAGCAGACAAAGGTGCACCTGCTGCTGTAGCAGGGTGGCGCGCACCTGTGGCCCCAAGGCAAGCAGCAGTACCAGGAGCGGGACAGAGAGGCGGAGCAGCAGCGGGGCGCGCACCTACTACAGGAGGAGGAGGAACAGGAGGAGAAGGCGGAGGGGAAGCAGCTGGGGACGGACTTGCTGCGGGTGGAGAAAACACAGCAGGTCGGAGAGCAGCAGAAGACTGCGGCTGATGTACGGATAGTGAAGCAGAGGGCGTGGCTGCTGCTGTCACCGGGTCTCTCCACGGGATTGCCGTAGGAGAGGTTCTCGCCTCGGGGGCTGCTGCGCTCGGAGGCGACGCCGCCACCGGGACTGGGCGGCCCTCTGGCGACGACGAGACGTGAGCGACGGCAGACGCCTGCAAAGGCGCCGAAAATGAGTGACACGACCTTGACGAACAGGGCGACGGAGAGAAACTGCAGTGCGAACAAGAAGAGGAGGAAGACGAGGAGGAAGATACGCATGGAAGCATCAGCGTGCCTCCGTCGCGTTGCTCCACAGCTTCTTCTGTCTTACATCGTGAAGGGTGGAGCTCTGCTGCTGTTGTTGTGGGTTGTCGGTTGAGAAGAGGGCTCCCTGCTGCGTGCCGGGTATCCCAAGAACCCGCTTGTGCGGCAACAGGACGCGGAGCTGCCGCCGCAGCAGCCCCACCAAGCTCAGGGTGGGGATCAGCAGCAACGACAGGAGGAGCGTGAGCAGCACCGCGAAGTACCTCACAGGCAGCAGGTGGATCGGGTTGGGCAGCAGAAGCAGGAAACAAAGACTGGGCAGCTGCAGACGCCGTGTAGGAGGGCTGTGGCACTGCAGAATCCGGCTGCGACAGGCCACGCGAGCGTTGAGACGAGGTGCCAGTGGGGGCTGCAGCTGCTGCGCCTCCTGCTTCTTCTCCAGGCAGAAGCGCAGAGCAGCCGCCTGTTGCAGCTGCTGAAGCAACGTCACCTTCTGCGGCAGCTCCTCTGACAAAGAAATGTCCGGAAGACGTCCTCTCCGACAACAGCTGCGCATCGATGGGAAGGAACGGAGAGGCACCGGAAGTACCCAGACACAGAAGGAGCAGCAGCAGCGGAGCACGAAGAGGAGTGGCGAACGCTGGTGCTCTGCGCCGCAGCTGAGAAGCTGCTGTCCTACGCTGCAGCAAGGCCCCCGGCGGAGGGCTCCTGCACCCTGTCATCGTGTTGAATACTACTGAAAAAAGTAGCTGCGAAAACCAGGAGAAAGACGGACATAGTCATGAAGGTAGGGGGACATGACTGGACCAAACGAGGAAATATACGGCTAAAGGAAAACCGTGCCCAGAAGCGCACCACCTCTTGGCACCGCCAACAAAAGTAGTGGTGCCGAAAGGTGTGCACATGCGAGAACGAAGGGCTCCGCAGGAAAGACTGAAGAAGGGATACAAACAAAACGACCGCTCTACTACGCCTCCACCAACCGGGACCACTCGCGCGTACGCATACGAAATACACGCGTGCACAGGGGTGCTTTGAGATAGCAATAAGCACGTAGGCAGACAGTCATGTGTGTACACGTCCACGTACATGACTGTAGGGTATACTGCGGGATGTAACAATAGCAATCAATACACGTGTGTACGCATACTATATTTGAGCAGGAACGAGCCGACACACGCATCTGTCACACGTATACACGGGTATACAGATACACGAGTGGTTATGATTGTAGCCCGAGAAATGCAAAACAGTCAGATTCTCGAGCTCATGATGAGGCGGCTCCTGCAAAATCCGCAGCAGCACCAGACGGGAAAACATCATTGCAAAAAAGTGGCGGAGACCTGCACCAGAGCATCGTTGCCCCGACGCAGGCGTACAGAGAGGTGCATTTACGAAGGGGTCTGTGTTAGCCGAACCACACCCACAAACAACAGAATACTGAAGAGACCAACAGGCGGTCGCTTGCCACCAATGCAGTGGACAGTAAAACCCCTTGCCGGCAGATCTCTTGACGAACAGATGCGTTTCATACTGTTTGTGATTTATTGGTGCTGATGTACAAGCAGCTGTCTGAAGCAACGGCAGTCGAACGTCATCTCCGTGAGGAGACGAAGGATGGTGTCTGCTGCTGTTGTAGCTTCTTTGTTCCCAAAGCGGCGCCTTCTTCGTCAAATGCTAGTCTCGCGTAAATATTGCTGCTGGTGCAGGTGCGGCTGGATTCACGTGTTTCGGATTCGGACGCAGCGTTGTTGCTGAACGTCCATTAAAACAAGAGGCTTCCACACCCACACAGCAATGCATTTGCTGAATACAGCAGATCAGTGAAAAACACATCTACGTCACTTCGTCGTTCGCACCTCTGCCTATTATTAGTAGGCTGCGGGCATCCATGCGTTCTCCGTATCGCCGCTGCCACTGCTTCTCCACCGCCCGTTCCAAACCGCCCATCTCTTCTTATTCCTCCTCTCTGCGCTCTACAGGCGTCCGTACACACGTGCACCCGCTAATGCGAACACATGTGAATATATGTCTTTGAGAGAGGCAAACCCTCCGTTGACTGGTGGACGAGCGCAGAGTGGGTCCCCTTGGCAGGCATGCTCCACTATGTGTTTCTGCAGTCAGCAATACCAGCGTTACGCTGCACTTGCGTCCTACATCTTCCCATATATGTTTGCCGCCTCACACACATTTACACCGTGTCTCTCCACGGGTCTCCTGCACTGGCATATCGTGCCTGAGTAAACTCAGGACTGTAACGACGCCGAGTAGTCGGCTTTCCGGGACTCTCACTGCAACGGGCTGCGGCTGGGCTCCCAACTTTCTGTCTACAAGGGTGATTAGTGCTGCTGCTGCAGCGCTTTCGATGAATTCACGTCAGATGTGCAAGAAATAGCGAGCTGCTGTTTCCACGTCGTGACGACTTTGGCGTAGCTGTGGACCGTATTCGGAAGCCGAGTTGAAATCTTCTGTGGATGTTGGTACAGGAAACGAATACTCTGCTAGGCGAGAAGAGCTCGTAAACAGCAGAGAAGTTCTGGAGCATGCGCGTTTCTGCAGCTGCACTGCATCCGCATCACCAACGGCTGCCAGTCGCCTGAGGCAAGGGCAGAAAACCGCTATTTTGTTCGCCCATATGCATTTGTCCTCGCCACCCTGGTGAAGCTTCTCCATACTTTAGGGGTAGGCTGACCCATCACGGCAGCCGCCGTGACGGAGTTCGGAACAAACCTTAGGAGGGTAAGGACGGAGGCAGCGACACAGACTGCTTATTGCGGCGCGTTCAACGTAAGCAGTCCAGGAATTCCCCTGTCGCTAGCTTTTAAGTACAAAGATGAAAAAGATTTTTGCATTCTGGAATACGAGAAATTGACGAAGAAGGCTTCGGCTGCGAAACAAGTTGCACAAATAACATTACCTGAATGCGTCCGTTACTGGGATTGACAGCGCTCCACCCAAATTGTGGAAGAGGGCGATTCTCGAAGCCCGCCAGACATGCCACAGCATGCGTTAGGCTATTTGAGAAAAATCGTGAAGGAGAAAAGACGGGGGGAACAGGACTTCCCTGCTCCAGTGCATGAAAGGAGCGTGTGTGAGCTTGAGGTAGCTAGTTGCCGCCCGCCGGCGTACGTATGCCACAAGAAAAGTGGAGAGCCAGTTTTGATTTCGTAGTTTGTAGGACGCTCTTATAGCTTCCAGTATTCGACAAATTTTTGACGCGTGAAGTTGGGACGAAACATTGCCAGAAGAGACTACGTATGCGCCCCCGAAAATTTCGAGCCGAGCAGGTGAATGTGCTGCGCAGTCCTAACGTTTTCACCTGTCATGCGCCCTTGCCGCGGACTGCCTGCTCAGGACCTCCACAGTCGCCTTCAATTGCCTGCTGGATTTGTCTCAGAACAAAACTTATGTATGTGAACACGCCATGCAGAAACAGGAAGATTTCTCCTCGTCCAAGTTGACGAATTCGTGCGAGGGCACATGTGGCTGCGTGGGAGGTCGGGTATGCACACCAGTAGTTGCTTATCTGAAGGGGCGTCCTTTGCGAGCCACGTGTCTACGGACAACTACGAAAAATCAACCTACCGCGGAACCCTCTCATCTTCACCACCCTTTATAGCCGATGGGGGCTTGTATACAGGGAGAGACAAAGAATAAACTGCGTCTCGCTACGTTCGCGACCTCAAACGCATAACCACTCTCTTCGTAGCCTGGGACCGGTGGACACGCAGAGGAAGGTCGTGCAGTATGGAACTGCGTGTTAGCTTTGACAAGAGTTTCCGTTGAGATGCACACGGTGTCAAAGATAGGTTCAAGGGAAGGCTGCGGACGTAAATCGTGGAACTGGCGTATATTCGTCTGTGTGCAGAGGAATGCCCTAGGGGATCCTAGTAAGGCTCTGCACACGCCAAGATATCGTTTCTGGTGACGAGAAACACGACTTATAACAAGGAGGCAACTCTTCTGTTGGTGAGAAGACGTGTCACACCGCAAAAAGTTACACCTTTCGGTGTGGAGGCTAGCTGAAGCACTTCCACCAACGGGCGATACACATTGCTGGGGATTTTTCGGTGTTACAAGAGCGCCGACCAGCTAAGCGTACAGACAGACTTATGAATAAAGAGGATTCTCTTACGTATTTCGACGACGACTCTCGAACAGGAACGTACACGGACACGCGGGCGCGCAAACGACATTCTTAGTCGTACACGACCGAGGTCAGCACTGTTACACCTCTGACGGCGTGGATGGTGTTTTCGACATGCACAGCAGAATCTCTCTTAGCTTCGACAGGCCGAATCATGATTTGGAGCTTGCTTGTTCAAACGCAAACGTGTCAAAGCCCATGGTCACAAGAAGAGACAGTTTTGCAGCCATGCGCACACCGTCTCCGTTCAAAAGTAATGCTAGACTGGCCTCGATGACGTTGTTCGCAGCTTGTTACAGTAAGGCTTTCAACAAGAAGACAACGAAAACCAGGGAATTATCTCTTGGTTGATTGTGGTAGGTGAGATTGCAGAATATTGTGCCTGAACGACTTGAAGTATATGTAGTACGTACAGACTATCGCTACTCGAACACAGACTGGCTTCGTCACCGTAAACAGTGATGGACGCCAAGTGATGGACGGGCAATCATCTCCACAGTAAAAGGTACACTGGAATGCATCGAGGGCTTACTGGGCTGAGTAGGCGGACGCAGTCAGCTCACGTCATCCTACCCTGCTTCCGTTTGGAGTATTTGTAAGAGGTATAGTAGCACTAGAATTTACGTGTCTCCCGACGCTAGACCACTAGAGAATAGGCATCTGCGGCCCGTTCTACTACGTGACCTGCAGTTGAGTGTATTTGTCGGTGGGACAACTTCCTGGAATCCACTCACAATCGAGAATACCTGACAAACAAGAATGGGTTGTCAAGCGTTTTTTGGCTGGGGTACGGATGTAGAGCGGGGTGTCTCCATGTAATGGTGCATTGACGGCAAGAGGCTTATTTGTAGATGTTAGATACGTTATCACACCAAATGTGATGGCGCAAACTTCCTCCCAGGGGCAACTGTGGGTTTTCCGCTCTACAAGGCTAGCACGGGTTGGAGCCAGAACAAAACAAGTGAGTCCTGTTCCTCGCTGTTATGAGTACCTGTAATAATTTGAGAAAACCTCGCGTGTGGGGTCCACATGCTTCATTGTAGTTTACTTCTGGGGAACATTCTAATATCGTACGTCTTCTCCGTACGGGCCCCAGCCGATACGCTAGAGGTCACGCAAGTGCCAGGAGCTACCCGCGACCGAAACGCTGGAAAGCCGCCTTCACCTCTGTGTTCTGAAGCAGCGGATTTCTGATACTAGGGAGTGTCGTGACACGCGCACGACTATTCAGCGCACAGCTGCGCGTTATCTACCGGCGTACTGAGCAGTTTTCCTTCACAGTTGTTTAACTCAGCTTCACACCAGTGTGCCGGTAAATGCCACCCTAATTTGAGGAACTGTTCGGCTGGACTCGCGTGCCCGCTTCAGGAAAATAGTCATATGGTGCTGCACTACTTCACCTTATTTGTGGGTACGGCCACTGTGACTACGGAGTCACGTGATGCATTTACCTCAGGCGTGTAAACGTTATACTACGCTGTCGAGTAGCTGTGCTAGGCGCCCCTCAGCGCGCAGTGTCTACGTTGTGGAAGCCTGAGGTACAATCTGGAAAGGAGAGGTGGGGAAAAGGCGGGTGTAGGGAGTACGAGAGACCAATTTTGACGTGCACGGCGCTTCAAGGCGTCGCGTGTGTACAGTGGACACGCGTGCCTAACGGCAGGAAAAGAACTGATTTACCCAAACCACCTGTAGTTCCTGGTTCTGACTTGTTACGTACACGAAGATGTGCATCAAATGGTGTTTCGCTTAGAACTGTTTAAACCTTTACTGTATATTTTGTCCTTTAAATGTTCTTAAGTAACTACATTATTAAGGGCTCCTGTCACTCAGCGCAGGCGGAACTGGATCGTCTGCCTTCCGTCCATGAGTCTGACCAGTCACCCGTGACTTAGGAGTGTATATTGAACAAGTGGACTTGATACGAGCCACTTTTGCGGTTGACCAAGTGTGTGGACAGCTTCGATTTTCAGACACCCTGTGTCTTGTCTGCCGCCATATGTGGCCGACCACCCAAAGGTACGTTAGTTCGTGGTCACCCGCTGGTAGTTTCGTGCATGCCTTGTGTTCCACGTTCACACATCGTCACCCAGTGTCCTCGCGATGTTTCGTTGTATCCTCGTGTATACGGTGGCATACAGTAAGATTCGCACTAAGATTCGCACCTTTTTGTGCTGAGGAGAGCGCTCAGCCTACCCGTCAGACGGCACACTTCAGCGTGGAACAGCGGCTTTTCTCACACGTCAGCGAAGTGCGGCTGCGTCTCGCTTGTCCTGCATCAGCTGAAAAAGATGTACATCGGGTGGGTATACACGGCAGCAGACAGCAACTTAGGTGGCGTCACGGCTACTAGATATCGCCCCTCGACGAGCTACGTACTCACACAGCTCTATTCTAACGGCGCATGTCTCTATCGTATTGAACAACAGAGACGAACCCTACACCTCCTCAGACACTATGCCGGCATGCTCCCCTCATTGTATTTGTTCCTCTTGGTCACGACGACCCGTGCACTGGCGTCAGCTCTGCAACCGAGTTTTACAACTGCACCCTGCACTGCGCTCCCTCGAAACATATTTTAACGAATCAAATACCTTCTATTGTTGGCAGGTTCAACACCTGCGTACACATGCACAAACGTGTATCCGTCACGCAACTCCTGGCACGAGGAGGGAAGTTCAGTGCGGCCCATCCTCTCTGGCACAACCAGGATTGTCCTTCACAGGTCCACGAATGACATCGGAGCTGATCCTCCCCGTAACCGGCAAACCAGATTGGCAACGGCTCTGCGTGGTCGCTGGGGAAGCAAAAAGGTACACTTGTGTATTTCCTACCATCCAGGTGCGCGCGCTCCCGAGGCATCACACGAATGTCGTGTTTCCTGGATGCCACGGCGATGACAGCTTGTACGGAACGAGGGTGTGACAGCCCTTCAGCGCTAACACAGCAGCGTGCACAAGCCCAAGAGCACGCAGCAACGAACATACATGTGTGCACTTCATCCCATCCCGTGTCAGTGCATCGTTACCCACGTACTGTCTACAGTTGTTCCGTAGTGTGTAAGGATCCACCCCCCTACGACACACCCATTATTTTTCCCGTGTACGCAGACGTCGGTTCCCCCCTTGGGTACTACCGAGTCGCTTCCATGATGAATCCGAGCACGAAGACAGCATTCTGTGTCACGAGCACTACCTGTGTTTGGTGTGTCCCTGATACGCATCATAACCATAATCAGCAGATACATGAGATCCGCAGAATCCCCCGTGCGGTTGGTCTACGGACAAACGGCGCGACAACGTGGAACACTAGCACACAGACAACCGGGGGCTGCGTAACAACAGTCAGTTGTGGAACGTCGGTCTTTCATATCATACCCGACATACTCATGTGTCTTACTGCCGTCGATCGCTTGTTTCCGCTACTGTGCCCTTCAACAAATCAGGGGGACTCTACAAACTGTGTGGATTGACCTACGGGATCCAATCCACTGGTTTTGGGCTTACTGTAGTTAAGCGCGGAATTGGGGTTACTGTAGTTAAACGCGGGATACACGCGTCCGTCGCCCCGAAGAATTGAGACTGATGCTTTAGTGTTGAATGTCCTCACAACCACCTGTCACCAACTCGACATGTGCCCGTACAGTATGGCAGCTGAAAACTTCTTCGCGATTACCGGTAAACTTGGCAGGAGGAACTCTGCCGGTGTTGCCCTACTAGGATTGCACCACTGTGCGCTGTCTGCGACAAGCTTCCCCCGGGTGGCCCCCAACCCGAAACTGGTGGTGTACTGGACAGCAGAGTGGGTTGTACGGTGTGCGGGGTTGGTGGTTTCAGCTTCTCAAACATTCTTTCGCTGCAGTTTCTCCTAAACGATATTTAAAATGCACCAGCCCGCTGCCGTTTCCGGTTTCGCTTTTGTTGGTGCTAGCCGGCTAGCAACGGCCGCGCGCGGCGGTTGCGTACGCTCCCTCCTCAACGCAAGACGGTTCAGGAGGCGCGCACCACCCGTGGCACTGAAGGTGGAGGTGCAGCGCAGGATGGTAATTGGTACCACATCAGGTCCGTCAAAACTGTTCTTACGCGCGAGAGAGTGGGTGGAAAATTGTCAGCACTTCCCACGCACAGAAAAATAAAACCTCTTCTTGGAGTTTGGATTTACTGGAAAACTGTCTTCCAGTTCCCCGTCTTTCGTAGAATTAGTTGGAATTTTGACCAAATCCTTCTCGCAAAAATGTCCGGACGCGGAAAGGGAGGCAAGGGCTTGGGCAAGGGAGGCGCGAAACGCCACAGGAAAGTGTTGCGCGATAACATTCAGGGCATCACAAAGCCAGCTATCCGCAGGTTGGCGCGTCGTGGAGGCGTGAAAAGAATTTCGGGCTTGATTTATGAAGAAATTCGTGGTGTACTCAAGGTGTTCCTTGAGAACATCATCAAGGACTCTGTAACGTACACAGAACACGCACGCAGAAAGACTGTGACGGCCATGGACATTGTCTACTCCCTGAAGCGCCAAGGCAGAACCCTTTACGGTTTCGGTGGTTAAACATCCAGTCGAAAATGAAGTTTCCCCGACGCGAAGACTTTCATCGGAATCCCTCAGTATATACCGGGTAGTGCAGACGTGAAGTGATGTACCTAGCCATACAAGAACGTGTAGTGAAAAACGTGCGAGCTCCCATACACAAAGGGTCCTCCTCTGCTCTTTCCCAGGACGCCACCTTGCAGGCTTCTGGGCATTGAGCATTACTGAAGGAATGAGCCGTTAATAAGCCAGGCCTTCTGTTTAGGCTTCACTAGAAGCCACCACGATGTTGAAGTGCGGGGACCGTTGTGGATACTGTTCGCTGGTCAAGAGTGCGCAGGCGACAGGTGCTAGGAGACCCAGGCCATTACGCGGACAGGCACGCTCGCCCCCTGATGTTGGCGCACAGCGGGATCGGTCCGTCTGAACCAGTTCCATAGCAGACTTTTCCCCCTCCCCCACAAATTGGCCCCCGTGAACCACACGGTCGCCGTGTGGTGTGGCCCCGTCTACCGTAGGCGTATGGGACACGTAGCAGAGTGATGCTGTGCGAGTGTACAGCCTCTCAGGTACCTCGTACAGCCGTGCTGTGATAGGCGACGTTGACGCAACTGCGGTAAAGACGCATTTTCAAGGACAACACCTCGTCTGAGCGTCCGGCGTAATGAATGTGTCGCGCACTTCGCAAACCACTGTCTGGAAGCCGCAGATGCACTTGTCTACTACCTGTTAGTGCCGGACATTCGCCTGTACCCTGAGTGTCGGAGGTAAACGTTTGAAGTGAACCGCCACACGTTCGCTGTGGAGGTGCGTTAGGCAGAAAGACTATGGGTGCAAGCCAGGGTCTTTTATTTACGTATTCAAACCCGTTTAGTTCGCGCACACACGGTAACACACGACGCAGGAAATTACGGCTTCTGTAACACGACGTTACGAGTCTTCCGGTGAACAGCTGGTTTACTCCTGCTTGTGTGCGCTGTATTCTCATTATTTAGGGGAGTTTCACGTAGTAACGTATCCCGGAACCGCGCTTGATTGCCCCTCGAGTGGTCCCATCACGCCGACATAAGGCAGAGACGCTACTTCGCAGTCTACAATAAAATTGTCAGTGCTGTTGCTCCGGGTAGATACCACGCAGGAACAGTTGTAGGAAGCCGCTGCGTACAAAATCCCGAAGACGCATATTTTTTGCTATCAATGAAAAGAAGAGCGAGTTCCGTATAAGGACCACCTTTGTGGCTAGATCGACTTTGGATAGACTGAAAACTGCAACGTTTCGGAGCGGCGGTGCATCACCCCATGCAGTGCTGCCGTTCGCCACCAAAAAAGTATGCATTTACGGCGGGTTTGCACGCTGCGTTCAAATTAGTTCTTCTGGTGAGGCTTGCATCACAAAAGGGGGCTCACTTCGTTCTTCAGTGAAGTGACGCGGTCCCAGGTGGCAGCTGGTCCTTTCTGCTATGATACGGAGACCAACTCCACTCCGCCTTTCCCGTCGTCTGCCCTGCACTGTCCTATTGTCGGGCCTCCAGAAAGACGAGTCTCGCCCAAAAAATATTCTGAGTACGAACACAAGGGCCTCAGACCCTTTCGTGGTTTTTGTCCACGAATGAGGAAATTCATGAATTGCGTTTCAAGATTGACGCTTGTGGCTCAGACTGGCTGCAGGAACCGCTGTAGAAAACGTGAGACTTTTCCAGCTCAGGGAGTAAGGGACGTCCTCTTTCATGCAGCAGGGGACATGATTTCGACGTGTAGATCCATGTGGATCTAAATGTGTACATCCACACACACATGGGCACCCCCAGCACATCACACGTCTGTTAATACAGGGCGAACCGCCAGTGCCAGGGAGAAGATTGATCTGAAACGCGCAGAGATGGCCTGTAGTGCTTTTCTGCTTGCCAGAAAAGGCGCCTTTATGCCAGCAATGTGACGCGAGAAAGTAACAGCGTAGGCTTCCTTACTGAATAAGAGTAACCCAGTATTAGACTCCCAGACGTGCACGCCACCTTGTCTGCCATTCACGGCATTGCCTCGCTTTCACACAGACATGTCTGTAGCTATGTTAGTGTTGAGGTCTTAGAGGAAGTATGCACACGCAGTATGCGTATGCATACGCAAGCGTCGGAGCCAACAGAATTACATCTAGGAACGTCTATGACGAGGTGGTGGCGCCACACGATGCGCACCCCAATCCGACGAGGTGCTACGGGAAGTATGCACACGCAAGCGTCGGAGACAATAGAATTATAACCGTGAACGTCCGTGACAAGGTGGTACAGCCACATGGTGTGCACCCATCAGAAAAAAGCGCGCGAGTTTGTCAGTGGTCCGCGGATCAAAACGGCGTGTCTCTATACCACTTCCTTGCCTTTGAAGGCGCTAAGGCGCTTACGAATAGGAGTCCAAGGCGATTCACTCAACGCAGGACGAAGGTCCTTTATCCAAGTAGGGTGAGGTAAGTCATAAGGTGCCACGAAGCAAGCCGTGACGCCCATGTACGCAGGACAGGACAGGAACAATTCTAGAATATTTCGTGCAGTATTTTTGTAAGTGTCCGAGGCAGGTGGCCATTTCCGACAACGCGCTCCACTGTCAAAATCTGCACACTTCCTAAGGGGGCGCACTAAAAGTAGGCAGCGCTTCAAATCATAAGCCTTGCAACTGTTGTTCTGGGAAGTGGCAACTGGGGCGGTGACAAGGCCTCCCCTGAGGAGCCATTCCAACCTCTGAAATAAGTCATATGTGGCAACACTGATAAAGCGTTTTCCTAGACAGAGAGTTTGCAGGGGAACAAGAAAAGAGATGAAAGAGACACACTGGTATTTTCGTGACTCGATATTACATGCACGTATGTATATAACATCATGCGTGAGAAGAGAACCGCTACAGCAGATTAAGGTTTTGAACTTCAGCGTTCACCTAGTGGAATCGCCGCGTATACGTGAGCTTTTCTGATGCTGTAACGAGAGGGGAGCGTCAGTGGCATCGACCGAAAGAATATACGTAATGTAATGCTGTCCAAAGTTTGCAAGAGAACACGTGTGCGTTTGTGTCGAGTCTTCCTCAACGCACACACTGGCAGTGTATCTATATGTATATATATATATATACATATATATTAGCCTGACCACCCACATGTACATGCATCCCTCTACATAATAGCCCGCCCATCGTCATATAGATGTGCACGTATATATATATATATAAATATATTTGCCTGCCCACCCTCTTACACACGTATATATGTATCTTTACATAACGGTTCTAGGGAACCGTTAAAGCAGGTTTAGACTTTGATCTTCGGAGCTGACGCAGTGGAGACGCCACACGTATATGAGATTTTCTGGTGCTCTGACGCGATGAGGCCCTTAGTGGCATCGACAGAAATATCCGTAGTCTTACGTTGTCTAGAATGTGTTCGAGAACAGATGTGCGTTGGTATCCGGTCTCTGGGCGCACGTGTTGGCAGTCTTTTCCTCTGCTGCCACTGCGACAGCACACTTTTGCCTGCGGGGTCACTCGTGGCGATACCGTCAAAGGACGCAGAGCTCATGAAGGCGCAACTGACATGACATTCGCCAGAGCTACACAGCACACTCCATCAACCACGCGTTGCCTGCAAGTCGCCCGCTTCGTGGGCAATAGAGCCCCAGAAATACCAGAATTTGTAGATGTTCAGAATCTACGGGGGCAGCGTCAAGCGTTCTTCGTAACGCTGGCGCAAACAAATACCTAGACTACAACTTGTACGGGTCTATTGTAAGAGACATTCTTACGGCAGAGCGCACACACACACTCTCTCACCTGGGCACCGGGTTCTTCTGACAGGGATAAGGGTGACCTTTCACGTAGATTTCTGTAGGGTCTTAGTGTGCCAAAGCCATTATTAAGAAAATGGAAAACTTACGTTAGTGTGGCACCAGTTTTCCGCCCCACCACACGTGACGCTGTAGGACAGCATGACCAACCGGACAGCTGTATCTTTTTTCTTGCCTTTGGATCCTGCCATGTTCCCGTGAGCACACCGAACGTCGTCATTCCCCTAGTGACAGCCAACAGTAACAACACGATGGAGTGCGCCGGCTACGTGTCGTCTTTTTTTGGTGGATAGAAAGGCACACAGCTCTTGGGTGCATAACTTCGAGGGTGAGGCTTGTTGCTTGCCGGAAAAAGGCTGTCTCCCTTATGCATTACGAGTATTGTGAAAAGCGTGCCTGCTTGCAAAGTGTGTGCTTATTATGAAGCCTAAAACGAAGGATTTGAAAGATACCTGGCGGGCAATCGCGGTATACGAAGGGGGTGTCCAGAGAGTCGAATTCATGCACTACCCCAACTGGTGGGTGGGCACATGTTCTTCAGCGTAGAGTTTGTGCCGATCGTAGAGCCCACGCCGAAGATAAGCTAACGAACAAAGGGTAGTTTACGATATCATGTTTCCACCGCAATTAAGTACGCTCGTCACCTGGACTGCTGGCTTCTTGCGCAGGGCAAAAACCAAGCCAGCACAAATAGTTTTGGAAACCTCCGCTGAGACACGCTCGCTATGCAGCCAGGACCTTCACGAGGCGTGCCGTCGGTCCATTCGCATTCCAGTACTCTCCTCAACATACGTTTACGTGTACATATGTAATCGCGCACTTTTTCACCAACGGTATGTGCGCTTACTGGTGGACAAGTATTACTCGCGAATCCAACCTCCAGCAAACTCGCGTCTTTTTTTTATGTGACTGTGTCTGAGGACGGACAGATCATCTAGAATTCTTTCTTGTAAGACAAGGGTTGCCCGCCTCTTCCAGTTCTAGCAGCTTTGCCTTCCCTTGTACACTCCTGCTGAAGGGGACTCTCCCAGAATGTGAAGCTAATATGGCTACCGTGATGATGTGGCTCCCTACATGGATCTCAAAAAAAACGACACGGTAGGGTATTTTTCCCGTAGATTCTTTTCACAGGTTGTCTACCTGTGTCTCTTACTCTCGTAGCATAAAGCGGCTGCAGGGGTTCTCAATTGTCACATCTGGAAACGAACATTCGGCTTCCCTTGACGCGAACTATACCTCTTTTTCTCTAAGCTCAGCGCTCTCATTATGTGTGTTGTCTTCTCTGGACAGACGCACGTGTGCGAACGTACCGCATTTCTCACATCTGGCGACAAACGCGTCACACGTTCTCTGTGATTTGTGCAACTTACACTGTTGGTGGCACTACCGTCGTTACGTCCTTACTGCGTCGTTGTTGTGTCTGTTTTGAGTTCTCCTCTACATTGGTGAGCGAAAAACATTGAGCTACACAAATGCGGAAGCGACACCCTCGTCACTCTCATGCAAGTGAGTTTTACAAATCCTGACACTAAGAAGTCTACTTGTTCTTTGCCATCGCACCCTTTTCTTTCTTATTCTGCTTCGTGCGCAAGAAGCGCCCAGCACTCTTCTGCATCGCTTGCTGTTATGTCACTGAGCGCATCCGCTCCCACTTCGACGTCGTCTCTCCAGATTTCCTGCGCGCGACAAAGCTCAAATGCCTGTTTTCCTTCTTCGTCTGGCACATCTCTCGTTTTCCACGAGTATCCGACTCCGCCCTCCGTCTCCTCCACCGACCGCCCTGCACTTCTTTCTGCGCTGTTGGATGCCGTGACGCGGTCTATTTCCGCCGCTATCGTAGGAAGATAAACCGTCTTCCTACAGCTTCCGTAAGCGTCGTCTCCCTCTATTTCGCAAGTGCGCCCTGCTCCTGTTTCAAATTCCCTTCTCCGTTTGTGAATCTCCTCCCTCTGTACTTCCTCTCCATTTCTTCCGTCCTTCCTCTTTCTTCCCGCTTCTTCAAATCTTTCGCTCCCCCCTCTTTCTTCTCTGCTGCTTACCGCCACACGCACACTGCGTTCTTCCTTCACCTGCCCCCAGGGCTCACTTTTCGCTACACTGCAAATACGTCCTACGGCACCCGACGCAACGTTGTTCTTTTTTTCAGAGCAAACACCTGCACCGCCCTCGTCACGTGCCACTGGCGCTTTGTTAGCGTCACTCTGCAGTAGCAGAAAATTCAATTTCGCGACTGCTGCCTTCTCCCTTTCTGACAGTCGCGGAAAATAATGAAGCTTTTCCGGTTCCGCCGTTCCTGTTGCTGTTCTCTGCAGCCCACGAACGTGCTCTCTAACTGAAGTGGCGAAAGCACTAGTGACGCCGCCTTCCACGTTGTATCCACCTTCTAACACACTCACAATACGTCCTTCGCAGACCCGCTCAGCTACACGTACTAGTCGAGAGGTGAAGAAGCGGAAGTCTTCTTCGGTCAGGCCGCCGAAGGCTCCACCCACCTGATCAAACTTATGGCCATCAAAGCCTGCACAGAATCGAGGGCCACATACGCATCAGAGGAAACAGACACCATACACGCAACCCCCCCCCCAAAAAGTCGGGAGCGAATACTTCAAAGCAAGCAGTTGTGGGGGGATTCAATACAGGCATGAGCTACGGTTGTGCGGTGTGGAGAACACGGTACTCGACAGAGTAGACCCAGCGCAGTGCGTGGAAAAATTAGGCAGTGGTAGCGAAGAAGGCAACAGTCTAGTACGCCTTCCGTGGGGTAGGGGAGAAAGAGGCATAGAAAGGTGGAAAGCCGAGAAAGAATCAGCCGGAAGGGCCAGCGAGGAAGACAGACAGTAAAGAACAAATCACTTCAGTAGCCTTTTCAGCAAACGGTTTAACTCAGGATAAGGTGCCCACGTCTATGAAATCTCCGCATCACTTATGCCAGCAGATCTGCACACCAGCCTCTCACTACACAGATGCTGCAATAACGATAACTGTAAAGACACGCGTGTTTGTGCGCACATACCGTGCCTGCCAGCTGACACGAATATACAAAGTCCAACATACCTCTGTCGGACACGCGTAGCTGTGTGCCTATACAGAAATATATATATATATATCGACATATCACGTACGCATCTCCTGCTAACGGTGACACAAAGGGGATCGGGAATGACGGTAGACAAATTTCTGTATCTCAAAATATGCGTGCTTGAATCTGTACCACGTTCTTACATACTTGGGCACTTAAGCGAGTGTCCAACGTACCAGCAGAAATGAATATGATGTCGGGAGAGAAGCTGAGCAGCGGCCTCACTATGCGCTGTACAAACAGCCTTCGTGCCAGAATTGAGGACGGACGCAGCAGCGGATGCCGGCAGTAATGACACAGCCACGAGGAAAAAGGTCGTCGAGAAAGACATTTTTCTCTGTGTTCCTCTGCGTCTGTGGCCGGCCGTGTCCCTCCTCCTGCTTCCTGCACCGGCAAACGCACGGCGATTCTTCCATCATCCACACTGCCCTCCACTCCGTAGGGAGACGTATGCTGAGCTGCAGCCTCGCCTAGAGCTGCTGGTGCTGTTGGCGGTGGGCAGAGTCCCGCCTGCAGCGGTGCCACTCTTGTTGGAATTGGCTCGACGCCCCCTTCCCCGTTTCCTGACCGCGCTGCCTGTCTCTTCGCAAAGGCGTGTATAGTTGTCTCGTCTACCGCTCGTGTCCCGTTGTTCGACACTAGAGTACCCGCAGGAGACGAACTTTCCCTGACCGAAGGTTCTGCATCTAGCCCGTGCGCTTCTAGAACCTGGCCTACCGCCCCGGTTACACCTGTGGACGTGGGTGTTGCGGGTGGCCGTGCGAAAACGACTGGCGTAATATTTTGCTGCTGCTGTTGCTGCATACTTTCGACTTCTTCGTCTGTGTTGGTGCTCGTGTCGCTGCTGTTGCTGCTACCAACGCTGCTTCTCTCCGCACCCGTGATGCGGCCTAACGGTGCCACTGCCCGCGTGCAGCCTTCGAGCGAGCCAGCCACGTCAACAGCAGCGCCGGAAGTATTGTGTCCCCCGTCGTGGACAGCAGCAGCAGCACCAGCCGCAAAGCCCGGTACGGCCACTGCAATAGCAGGAACGAATCCCGCCCCAACAGGGGCAGCACCGGCAGCAGCAAACTCTGCAGCCGCAGCCGCAGAGTCACCGGCCTCTGCATCATCAACAGCGAATCGGTCATTCATGGCGTCGTCCGCAGCACATTCACCACCTGCACCAGGAACAGTAAATGCGGGTGGTCTCTCTCTCTTCGCTTGATCGCGACGACTGCTGCAGACGTGGCGTGAACAGGACGGGCAGCAGCAGCACCCGTGCTGTTCCTGCGGCAGCTGCTGCAGCACTGGGTCGATCGTTGGAGGTAGCAGGTTGACGTTGATGATGACAGGTCCCTCTGCACGAGCAGCAGCAACCCCCAACCACAGCAGCAGGAGAGCGGGACACGATGAAAACGACTGAGTGGAGCTGGGCAGCAAGACGCCGGACAAAGATGTAAAGACATGCTCAACGAGGCAGCCGAATGTCAACGCCAGCCAACGCCTCCTCGCATGAACGGCAAAGCAAAAAGAAGGTGAGGTCTGCGAACAACACTGCTACACTCTCCGTCTCGCCAGCAGCGGAAAATGTTACTGCAGCTCTTGACGTACTTCTACAAGCTGCAGTGGTATCTCTCGTACACATAATCAGCACCTGTATACATGTATACCTGTACGCAAGTATACTTTCGCGGAAGGGACACATCTGTTCCTTCCCGTGTATACAGATCAGGTAGACATTTATACGCATAAACACATAAGCAGACACACGAATGAAGTCAGCGGCAGATCCACCTATACATTCATTCATCCCTACAAATAATTGTTCATGCGTCTACACATATATATATGTATATGTCACTTTACCAGATAGATAAATACATATATATACATATTTGTATATATGTGGTGACCGGTGGTTTCTATAGGCGCACGTAATTCTCACTATATAGGTGGTCCGCAGAGGAGAGACCACGTGCAAGAAATACGTCATTCGTGCGACGTTTAAAACGAAAACAGCCACGCCAGGAGACGAGACGTGGCATACACGCGACAAATCGTGTGCCCAAGAGGAAATCTCCCTCGCTGCAAGAGCACCGTTCCGTCGCAGCCCGGGGCTTCCCTCCGCTGCGAAAAGGAAGCAAAGACGCCACTCGTGCGCGCGTTTGCGCTGCTGCTGTCCCTCTGCGGCGTACGTACACCCCGCAGGTCTCACCAAATTCATTGCAGTCGGCCCCAGTGCCGGGATAAAAGGATCCGTCGTACGCTGCACGCACACCACACGCCCAGCCCTTTTTCCGGCACGCGTCTGCAGTATTTTTTTCTCTTGTTCAACAGACAACCCCCAGCGCACGGCAGTCACCAGCCACCATCACTGCCTACGATACGGCAGCGCGCACACACATACGCCTGTGTGACGCCACGCGCATGCAAGCTATTTTTACGGAGTCCTAAGGCAAGAGCTGTGCAGCTGTGGCCACGCACGCGCCTCTAGGCACGACAAACTTCACCAGCGTGTGTGATACTTCACAACCCGCTTTTACAACTTTTTCACGACTACAACAAAAGACTACTCTTTTGAAAGTCAAGCAGTGTCTCCTTCTGAGACGCTCTACTCGACAAAGACGCAGCAGACAACCCACCCACTCAATACACTCTCCCTACACAAGCAGAGGTCGGTTCAAGCGAAGGTCGCTCTCCAGCGCATGCGCGACGCAGAATGCCGAACGTTGCTACCCACACGGGCGCGCTACGTATGTTGCAGTCCTCCACATACCCACGGGTCACGGTGCTCCTGGATTCACCGGTCTGCCCATATACGGTGCATGGAATGAGTGCCATACATACGTCACACACACACACACACACCTATACTTACGAAAACACTTCGTCTCTCTCTCTCTACAAATATACATATCTATATATATACACGCATAGACACACTTACATACACAGATGCAAGGACACGCATATTTATGGAAACACTTCGTCTATACATATACATATATATGCAGACACACTTATATACACACACGGTATATCAGAGAGTTCCCTACCGGGGCACACACGAATCGCATACACACATACTTTTGAAAACATTCCGTCTTCCGATATATATATATACACACACCCACTTAGAGACGCACATTCTCTTTTGAACAGATCTGTCCCGTGGAACCTCCTTCCGCTCCACAGAAAGCTAAGAAATATATACTACGAAATCTTACAACGTCACACGTGAGTGTTCTGTACTTGCGTCACAATGACTACGGGCAGGACGAGAGCCATCCAGATGTACATACACCGATGTACATATGTTGGTGGAGGGCACTACCTATACGAGGTAGCCCCAGAAACTCTCCTCGTCTTCCTTGCACACACTTATATAGAGAAACCCATACACATATGTGTGGGGCACGGTCAGGCACAGGGCGTAGCACGCAACCGTGCGGGTGCTGTCCGGCAGACACATAGACAGGTCACGCGGTGCATACGTGGAGGACACACAACACGAGGCGGCACACGCATATATTCTTTCTTGGGCCAGAAACATGCGATGATATAGAAACACACATGTGGGCGAGAAAGTTCAGCAACTGCGTTTGACGCCTGAGCAGCCTCAGTCTCGAAAGCGCCAGGCACAGCAGCAACGTCCGCAGCAACGGCGCTCCTGCAGCCGCAGCAGCTCAGACAGCAGGAGTAAGAACAGCAGCACCACCCCCAGCAATAACAGCTGTAACGGGACAACGGCTACAGCGAGAACTGAAGCACCGACACAAGCAGCAGCAACAGCACAAGCAGCAGCAGCAGTAGCAGCGCTGAAGACATAGCAAGGAGATTGCAAAGTCAGGTGCAGCAGAAACACCTACCATGCATAGAGCTGAAGAAAATTTCCTGGGCGTCGCAATTCTCACCCCACCCTGGCGACTGCGGCGCGCTAGCGTCCGGAGCAGAAGATACCTCTGCGTTCGTAGGGTGAAGACTGCCAGCGGCGGCAGCAGCAGCCTCAGCAGCAGCAACAGGCTCCGCTGCAGAAGCGGCAGCATCAGCACTGGGGTAGACTGCAGGGGCTGCAGCGTCCGCTGCCGCAAATGCGTAGACCGTATCAGCAGCAGCGCCAGCACCCGCAGCAGCGCCAGCACCCGCAGCAGCGCCAGCACCCGCAGCAGCGGCAGCATCCGCAGTAGCGCCAGCATCCGCAGCAGCGCGGGGGCCCGCTGGTGCAGCAACAGCAGCAGCGCACGGGCCGCCTTCGTCAGCAGGGGCATCTGCATCAAGCGGTGCGGCCCCTCTCGTTGGACGAGAGTCAGCTGCAACAACAGCAGCAGCAGACGTCGCGTATTTCTCCTTCTCTTCGTGTACTACGTCTGCAGCTGCGTAAGGAAGACCTGCTGCCGCTGTTGCGGGACAAGCAGCACTTGACTTCTTCTCTTCCGGGTTCTGGCAGGACGCTGCTGGTCTGCAGACGCTTTCTGAGCAAAACGTCTGCGTCTTGCTGGTGTCTGCTGCCAACCCGCCATCCGATGTAACCCTACCTGCCGCTGCCGCTGCTGCACCTGCTGCTCGTGTACCCCCTGCTGCGGTCCTCTCTGCTGCTCCTTCTCCTCCTGCTTCCCCAGACCCTGCGTTTGTGGCTGCATCCGGTGCAGCGGTCTGTCCTTCTCCTGCCTCCGGGAGACACCGAGCAGGCAGTGTTCTCTCGACCAGGTTTGCTGCGCCTGCTCCTGCCGCAAAGCCCTCCCCACCTGTTGCAGGGCCTCCATGCGGGACGGCTGCCGCTGCGGCGTCTTTTGGTGAAATTGCTGCCGCGGCCGCGGCGTCCTGCGGCGTCGCGAAAGAGTACTCTTCACCTGCTGCTGTCACCGTCTGCATCGCTTCAGCCGCCGCTCCTTCGACCGCGTACTGTCCGGCCGCTGCTGCGGCTCCTGCTGCTTCTAAGGAAGAAGACGCTGCTTCGCCTGGGAACTCTGCGCCACGTGCTGTTGCTGCTTGTTCTCTCGGCGTCGCTTCATCGTCGTCACGCCGTGCTGCTGCTGCTGCACACGTGCTCCCCCCCCGGTCACGTGAAGTGGCGTCAGCAGCAGCAGCGTCAGCAGCAGCAGCAAAGCTGCGCCACCTGGTCGTCCCTTCGGCCGGACGCATCTGCTGCAGAGACACACCCACCCCCAGCAACAGGCAACTCGAAGTGAGCCACGTCACTGCACTGCCCAGATAGCTGCATGTCACCAGGCCTTCACAGCACAGCATACATACAGCTAGGTCACGTATATACACACGTCCATATATATATACACACTGGTCTTCTGCCGCCTCACACAAACACACAGACACAGACACACGCGCATCATACACTCACAAATATGTAGATATATGTAGACAAATAGATATTTCCGCAGCTGCACGCGGGAATGCATATATACGCCTGCATACATCCACATATGTGTATACATACACACACACACACACAGGTACATACACTACCCAAGCAGGTCCGCGCAACGGCGTGACGACAAATGCGAGAGCAAATTCAAGTCTAATATACGTGTGCACATATGTAAAGAATCGTACAACAACACTACCCGTTCTCTCCGCCTCTATTTCTTTCGTGTGCACGCTCCCGGCGACTTCATCGTGCACCCGCTATCGACCGCTGAAGAACGCAGACATATACACCCTCCGCTACACAAGACAACTTACATTCATAAATGCACACACGTATACACACAAACAGAGATTTCTTTACGCGTGTATACATGGACGCGTGTGTCCATATAGACGGAACCCCGCGATAGTGAACGCGGCTTCCCATGCCGCACCCAAGCTCTAATATGACAGTGTAAGGCCACTCAAGAGATATTCTTGCCGGAAATTATACTAACACAAACGTACTACTCACCGACGTTCTTTCGCTCTCGTTTACATACGTACGTGTACACATACACACATGTAAATGTATGCATACGAACACACACATATATATGTGTGTGCAGCTCTCACCAGGTCTGATTCACCAACTGACAAGAAGCTGACTTTCCTCTACACACAGAGAGATAATCCCCGGTGGGATCGAACACTCCGACGCAGGCAGCTGTATATCCTTGTGCACCTGCGTTGATTACATGTGTATATATACCCTACACATAAACGTACCTGTCACTCATCAGGTAAGGCTTTATATGAGCCTTCAAACGTTCTCGCGTAAGTATACTTACGTATATATACATATATCTGTGTGTATAGTATTTTGTGTATTCAGTGCGCACGCAAATACATAAGTGGGGAAAGTAGGCTCGGGAACAAGATGACGCTCGTGCAAACACAGTCTATCCCGCTGAGGAATCTCTACGAAGGCCGAGAAATCCTGCTGAAGTTTAAAGAATCTTCTGTTCTTGGTGTATCTGCAGCGTCTCTACTTTCAAATATCGCAGGAAGTGATCTTCACGAGGCAGTCGGACAAACGGAGGAATAAAGGCAACTCCCTCTGCTTCGACGACGGCTTGCTGGTGACTACAGGCATCCCGCACCTCCAGCTGTTAACGTCGCTCTTTATTTGCTGCAGTGCTGTGCGCGCTCCTGCTGCTGCTGCTGTACGGCCACTCGTGCTGTGCAGGGTCCACGGTGTGTTGCTGCTGCTGCGTCTTCCTCTTCTTCTTCTCTCGTATTGCGGCTGTTGCCGCTGTCACTGGTGCTGCTCTGCTGTCCGAAGCGCTGTGTTTGGAGTTGTTGCTGCCGCTGCTGGTGCTTCCGTCGTGTTGCTGCCTTGCTGCTGCTCCTGCTGCCTTCCTGCCGCTGCTGCCGTGAGGCGACTTACCTTCGCAGAGCGGCCCCGGTGCTTCGCCCCAACATTCCGTACGATCTGTTCCGTGCCGTTGCCGTGGTGAATATCGAAGTCCACAATAGCTACTTTCCTTATTCCTGCAGGCGCATGCAAAGACGCTGCAGTACACAATTCTCTCTCCCTCTCTGTCAGGCAAGCAGACCATACGCAACTGCCGATCTTCAAAGACACCACGAAGAACTAAAGAATTCGCTTGCCGTTAGTTTACCCAAGCACTTTGTCCCCCGCGCACTATTTAACGCCGTGAAGGGAAGCACTATCTCAAGCTAGCCATCCTTCCGACAAAAACTACCCTGCCTCTACATGTCTGCAACATGCAGCATAGCTTCCGCGACAGAGTACACCTCCGTCGACGCAGCAGCGCCTCCTGTCTCTGTGCAGGCAGCCAGCAGCAGCTGCACGTGTCTACACCCGGAGACAGACACAGAGACAGCGGCATCTCTCCATTTGTATGTACTAGTGTGGGCGAGACACGGACACTGATTTCCTGCCACCGACAAAAATATGATGGGTGAGAACGTGTTTCTTCCAGATTCTACAGTCCCGGGGTGGGCGCAAAAGCACTCCTCACAAAGTTGACAAACTCTGTAGCATTACCTCCTGATAAAGTAGACGATTGTCGTTCTCAGCAGTTCTACAGTCTGAATGAAAAATACGTGTACATCCATTTTTGCGTGTCTGCGTGTGTTCTCGTTGTTGGCACTCTGCGATGAAGAACTGCTTAAAACGAAGTATACTCTCCTAATTGCGCCGCTTTCAGACGTGCACGCACGCGCCTCGGGAGACGCCTGCTGCTGCCGCTGCTGTTCGTAGTCCTGGGCTGCTGCTGGTGCTTCTGGCCGTCCTAATGCTGCTCGTGCTCCTGCTGGTGCTGGCCGTTGTACTGCTGCTGCTGCTGCTCGTGGTGGTGGTGGTGCTGCTGCTGTTGGCTCGAGGACAAACACTGCCTTCTTCTCTTTGCTCTCCTCTGCTGTTGGCGAACCTGCAGAAGACTTGCCTTGCTTTCCGTAGGTAGATTTTGCATACGCCGCACCGATAGCCACGCTGTTCAGCAGACAAAAACCTTGAGTCCCTGCCCTGCAGCAACAGCAGCAGCAAAACGACGGCAGCGATGGCAGCAATAACGGCAGCAGCCGCAGCAAAAATCGCAGCACAATCGCAGCAGCAGTGGCACCTGCAGCACTGGCAGAGGTGCAGCTGAGGAACGAGTCGCACAAGGCTGGTCCACTACTCCAGCCGTATGTCCACCACGAACTTCCATCCTGCGAAGGGGAGTCACACAACACGCCTGCGTTCCGCCAGGTGTATACATACACAGGCTCACTACGATGGACAGGACCTGCACCGCCCGCGTACATGTCGCCGCGGCAGTCGAGTACGCAGTGTCACCTCTCTTAAGCAAACGACATGCGTTTCTACACACTACTAGCTCTACCTGCATCGCACCTTCGAAACGGCCACACACGCTCCATGTGGTGGTCTGCCAGGTGTATGTACACTCGGCTTCCCCCAATTCATAGAAGAGGACACGTAATGGTAGTAGCCTCTGCCCCGCCAAAAGTTTCCACACAGACTTTACTTCCTCCATCGCGAGTGTGTGAGACGTGGTGGGAAAGTGCGAACTCTGCCTCGTCCTCCAAAGCTGCGGGGGGGAAACCCAGCAGCACTCAATACGAGGTGTACGTACACCGCGCGAGTGCGTTTTTCTTCGCGACCAGCGGGGTGTCTCGTGTGCAGTCGAACAGTACTGCCATTGCGCATCGTTTTCTCCCCTCTCCTAGTGGACTTCTACTGGCACGTAGCGCAAGTAATATAACAGGTAGTCCTCTGCCGTAAATACACACTTGCCCCGTGCACGCCTACAAACACGCATCTGCGAAGCGTCGGCCACAAAAGCAGCAGCCTACGAGCGGCGAACACAGACGCATATGTGATGAAGTAAGAAGAACAAAGACAACGCCCCCCCGTCTACGCGAGGCACCCACAGATGGACAAATATGAAGAAGAATGATCGAGGAAAAAACACCCAGCTGTAGACCGCTGCAGTGGACCCTACACTCATGCGAGGATCGAGACCTCAGCTTCACGTGAGAATGTTTCCCGCAGCCCCGTCCCGGCCGGGGTCGTCAAGGGAGAAACGGACGCGCACGTACACACATATATATATGTAGGGATCGCTGCTATGAATAGACGGATGTATGTCTGCGTCTTACGAATACATATATACGTGTATGTACGTTTCTGCGCGACAAATTAGGTGGATGCGTCGTGAACGATGGACAGCACAACTGCCGTACCGTGATGCCTCCCCCATTATGTGCAGAGGAACGGCGTGCCTTCTTCGGCAGGGCGTCACTTCTCTTGCTTCGACGCTGCTTATATAGACGCAGAAGTATCCACACATGTGCGGGCGTGCTCGTACGCCGTTAAACGTAGACAAGCAAATAGAGCGTGAATCGTCAGCGGGACACATACGTCAAGAAACGAAGAGAGAGCCGGCCGGTGCCCTCGGCGGGTAGCCGGGGGTGCCCCGAAGCAAACGCAGGGAAACCGCACTGCGGCCATGCGGCCCGTTAAAAATTCTTTCTCTCAGCTGTGAACGGTGGCCCTGTGCGCAGACGACTGCCGTGGCCGGAGGTGCGTCCACCCCCCAGACATTACATCAGAAAAAATCACATGCACACAAATACTTACCATCACACATGTATACGTGTCTGTATACTGGAGCATATACAAACGGAACGCTACCCGTACAACACGAGTACACACACACATGAAAGACAGACAGAAATGCCGTGAACTCACGCCATGTCCTCGTCCGAGAGCACCCCCGGGGGTGACGGCTGCGCAGCCCCCCAGCAGCCGAGATGGTGGCCCGGCGGTCGCACCGCGCAGAAGACGTTGCGGCAGCGACGCGGACTGCTGCAGACGGCGTCGACAGCAGCAATGACAGCCCCGCTTGCGTGCGTTGCTGCCGCCCAGCTGAAGGCCGTTAGCGGCGTATCTTCATCGATGTCAACGACGCTGAAGCGATCGACGCAGCGGCCTGCTGCTGCTTCTCCTTCTCCTCCTTCGTCCTCGTCCTCCTCTTCGTCTTGCGGCCGCTGCGGCTCCTCGTTGGTCGGCTCCTGCTGTTGAGGTTGCCGCTGCGGCACGTTTCCTCCCTGAACGTCGCCTGGGTAGTCGGCCATCACGCCTTCCTCTTCTTCTCCGCTTTCCGCTCTTGCCTGTTGCTGCTGCCGCGACTGCTGCTGCCGGCGCTCTGCTGCGCGTGCTGCCCGTCGAGCTGCAGCAGCAGCAGCTGACAGCAGCAGCGGCGGGGCCGGACGCAGTGCCAGCGGCGAGCGCCACGGCAGTCCCGGGTACTGGGTGTTGACTCCGAAGGCGTCTTCTATGCTGCAACAGGGAATACCCAGAACAGCGGCAGAGGCCAGCACGACTCACACATACACACACCTACACAAAAGAAAAGTAGTGCAGCAGCAGCGCTCCAACAAGGCATCAGCAACACATGCGGCACGAGCAGCAGCAGGACGTCAGTGCAACAGCAGCCAGCAAGTGCGTGCCTGCAGCAGCACGGCGCCAGCAGCAGCAGTGTGGGCGACAGTAACAGTGGCCACGAGGACTGCAGCAGCAACATGTACGCAGCAGCAGCACGCACATGGAGAAGCAGCCTCACACAACAACATCGCATCCTCGACAGCAACACGCGCACACGAGATAATAAAATCCATCTGCTTTGATTTCAGCCGGCAGACACAAACGGTACGAGGGAAGATTTCTCTTCGAGTAGGTGGAGCAGACGTTCCCTCTACTCTGCTCCCGCTCTAAAGTCGCCACCGTGCGGATCCATATGACTAACTGATATATATACACACGTAGCCGGCAGGTGCGCAAGAGTAACAGTAAGAAGAGCGGACCGCACACAGCAGGACAGGGACTGGCAGAGAGGAGAATAAGATTTGTCTTCGTGACCCAGTAGAAAATGTAGTCAGCCAACAGTATTTACTCCTTCTCATACTTCCACAAACACACGTAGGAAAGAATAATGCAAGCGGCAGACCTTATTCCGCATGCAGCAGCAGGCCTCGCGAGCCCCCCAGCAGGGACGGACTTCAGACACATGAGAAAGCGGCAGCAGACACATGCAGACTGTGCGGCAGCAGCAGCCAGCGTTAGACGCCAGCAAGCAGGTGCAGACCCGACACACTTCAGCAGCCTCCACGCGGATGAAGCAGCAGCGGCAGCCTGTCCATTAACGCAGCAGCAGCTCGAGGCGCACAGGACCTGCAGCAGCACTCAGCACCTACAGATCCGCGGAGCAGCAGCAGCAGCGGCGGCGGCCAACAGAAGAAGAAGCAGCAGCAGCTGCTGAGTTGAGACGTCTGCATCAGCAGCAGATTCTGCAACCGTGGGATGTCCGCGCTTCCTCGGCCGCGGATGTTGCTGTGGGCCGGAGGAACAGCCGCGAGGCGATCAGCAGCAGCAGCAGCATGAAACGCGGAGAACTCACCGCTTCTTCAGGCGAACGACGTAGTCAAGCGAGTGGACACGCAAAATGTCGGAGAGAGAAACGGGCGACGGGTCCTCGATCCAGGCCAAATTACGAAATTCAGCAGTGCGAAGCACGCCTGACCGATACGCCGTGATGACCTAATATAACCAGGAAGCCCCGCCATAAACAGAAAACAGCCCGCACACTTCATCCCCCCGGTACCGCTACGGGTGCAGTTCCTGCATGTATATATCAAAATCTTCATACTTAATATGCGACTACGATGATGCGAAAACGCGGCTTCCTCTCTTGTGCCCTATCCGTCGCCTTCCACAAAAAGACACAGCAGCAAAAAACAGAAACCTGAACACCGCCACCCCTAAAGAGGAGACGCCGCACCTACACACACGTACATACACGCAAAGAGAAGACACGCGTCTTCTCCTCCAGCAGCTTCATCACTGCAGAGACACGTATATGTGTATCCGCACGACGTGGGGATATACGTACACGGTATCACACAGAAGGCGCGCACACACATATATATACGTCTATAGGTATATGTAGGCGTGGCTGTATGGATTGGCCACAGCCAAGACACACATGTACACATGTATACATATGCGCGTGAAGGTATGTAAACAGCGTTAAACAGACTGCCTGCCGCAGCAAAGGAGTGCACTTTACGAAGACAACGTTCGCTGGAACGGTGGTTACGGAAAATCTCCGTCCCTTCCGCATCAACCGGATTTCTCTGCTCTACAAAGCAGGCAAGTACCCACCTACGTAGTTATATTCGGGTACTGCCGACTGCTGCTCTTTTCTTGGGCCAAATATTGCCCCTACAAACAAAACCGCGACGCTACCCTCCTAAGTGACAAGCCTCTACACACTCTTGGTGGTGCCCCTCTTCCTGCTGCTCCTGTTCTTTCTGCTGCTGGTAGCCCCGCTGGCCTTGTTACGGCTCTTGTGGGCATCCACACGTGCATTTGACGCGGAGATCTTGGCCTGCCCCCGCACACATCTATTTTCGACAACCGTCCACTTCTCTATACACACGCGCACACGTATATTTACACATATACGCATATATATATATATATCCAACCATTCCTCCATACATACGTACACATAAACATACTTACACACACAAATACATGTGTATACAAACATACATCTATATACACACATATATATACACATATCCATATACTCACCTTAAATACATGCATATCTATCCATACACCTATACATATATATATATACATACGTGTATACATATATATATATACATGTATCCGTCCACTCATCTATACATACGTACACAAGAACAGATGTATTCAACACACGTGTAACTGCGTCTCTATACACTCACATATATATATATATACACATGCTCAGGAATATATAGACACGTACTCCAAACATACAGAGATGCGCACACCCACGCATGTCTTCATACGTACACACACATATATACATATATACACATCCGTTCCCCAGAGAATAGTCGTCTATACTTGGTTCGTTCTTCAGAGGAGCTTTCCACACGCTGTGTATCTTCTGGCCCTCGCTTTTTCTCTCCCTCTGTTTCCCGCCTTCAGAGAGAGGGGGCTGCCTTTTTTGTACGTTCGAATAAAGTCTCCCTGCAGCAGACTTCTTACCTCCAGTCTGCTTGGGTTCTCCGGGAACCGCTGCTCGAGTTTGTAGCGCTTCAAAGGCATATCCGCAGGTTCAGGCAGAGGCAAGTGTTCTAAGCAAAAAGCATGCGTTATCGCGACAGTCATCCCAGCCGCCGCTGCCCTTCCTCCTCGTCCTCCTCCTTCTCCTCTTTGCGCCGCTGCTGCTCCTTCGTCTCGTGTCGCCGCTGCTGCTGCTAACACGGAAGAAGCATTGCCTTCTGCTGCAGCTGCTGCTGTGGGGGAAGGGGCTGACCTTCGCGGAGACAGCTGTTCGGAGTCGGCCGCTGCTGCTGTCTCGCTCGCCCCTACTGTCTCCGGGGAGAAGACTGCAGCAGCTGCTGCTGCGAGCGCGTCTGCTGCAGCACCAATAACTTGTCGTCGCGCCCAACCCCACGTTGCAGCGCAGCAGCCGGACACGCTGCAGCAAACTGCGTGTAGCACCAAAGTCTCCTCCATGTTTCTTCTGTTGCTCCTGCTGCTGCTCGGACCGCTGCCGCTGCTGCCGCTCGGACCGCTGCTGCTGCTGGTAGCAGTGCTGGTCGTACTGTTTGGCCATGATGCCGACACGTGCCTGAGAGCCAGTAGCAGCTGCTTTCGAAATTCGGCGGCGCCTCCGCACCGCCTCGCTTGTTTCAGCAAGTAGTGCCAGCAGCACGGCAGACTGTTCTCTCTGAACGCCTGTCTCTTTCTTCTTGCTGCTGGGACAGCTCCTCCCTCTTCTTCTTCTCTTTCTCCACAAGGTGGCGCATCAAGTAGAAACTCTAGCACGCAGCAGGAATCACTCCCGTCTACAAAGTCGTCTCCTCCTGCTGCTCCTCCTGAGGCTTCTCCTGCGCGTCCTCCTGCTGCTTCTGCTGCTGATCCCGCTCGACCCGGTGCTTCTTCTGCCTCTGCTCCTGCAGCTTTAGCTGCTGCGTCTGCTGCTGGGTTTGCATGTGCTGCTGCAGATCGCATCGTAGACGGCTCGACAGGAAAAGCGAGGAGCGCGCGGAAGCACTTCCACGCGCCTCGTCGGACGCAGCGCCGCAACAGCTGCAGCAGCAACAGCCACACGGTCAGCGTCCTCCGCAGCAGCAGCTGCTCTTTTCCTTTTCGGTCCTTCTTCGCCTGTACCCTGCAGACTTCGCCTATCTCGTGCCACTGCTGCCCCTCGTCCTGCTGCTTCCTTTGTTGCTGCTGCTGCTGTTTTCGCTCCTGCTCGTGTTCGAGGAGGGAGAGACGCAGGGCCCGACGCCGCCACCGCGTTCGGGTGCGGCTGCAGCGAAGGCAGCAGCAGCGGCACTCGGCGTTCGCGAAGAAGCAGCAGGGAAGCGAGTGCTTCAGCAGCAGCAGCAACACAGCAGCAGCGTCTGCGTCAATGGACAGATGTAGCGGTAAGCACCCTCCCTGTTGCTGCTTCCGCCATGGGGACGCTCCCGCATGCAGCAGCAGCTCTACTGCTTCTGTGTGACTGAAGCTGCATGCGATGTGCAGCGCCGTTCTGCCCGCCGCGTCGCGAGCATTAATATTAAACTGATAGGCACTTGCTTCCACAGCAGCGGCAGCTGCTGCCGCCGCCTGTTTGTCTCCTTCTGTCGCCATCGCCTCTTCCGTCAGGCCCCTTACTACTGCGTCGCTTCCTTCTGCTGCTGTTCTTTCTTGGTATGCTGGCGCTGCCTCCATAAATTTCCCTGTTTCTGCTTTTTCCCGTGCGGCAGCTGTTGCATGCGCCACAGCGGAAACAGCAGAGCAGCAACAGTGGCAGCGCATTCTTCCGCAGCCCCCCCGCGACTTCAGCTTCAAAGCGGCCTCTTCCTTTTCCTTTCTTTCGATCTCTTCTTCCAACTGACGCAGAATTTCTGTGTCCCCTGTCCCCACTTTCTCTCCTTCTTGTTCGCCTTTAGCTATCTCTTCGTGTCGTCCCTGTCGCTCTCGCTGCTGTCCCTCTCCTTGCTGTTGTCCTGGTGCAGCTGGGTGCTGCTGCTGTTGCTGCTTTGCTTCCCTGTGGGTATTGCCGCAGAGAATGCGCGCTTCCTGAAGCAGCTGCTGCTGCACGTCTGAAAGAGCCGGGGGGAAGCAGCGCAAGCAACCGTCGTGTCCTGCTACTGGTGTCTGCTGCCTCTGCCCCTGGAGCTGCTCCGGCGACAGCAGCTGCAGACGCAGCAGCAGCCGCTTCAAGCATTCCACCGCGTCACTGCCTATTCCTCCTGGCAGAGCGCAGCTGGCGACGAGCAAGTGTAGCGGAGGGAAACCTCCTGCGCCTATACTGAAGTCAAGACGTGTTTCAACCGCATGCTGGGCTTCTTCTTCTGCGGAAGGAAGAGCAGCCTCCAGCAGCTTCTCTTCAGACGGTGCAGATGCTACTGCTGCTGCTGGTGGTTCCCCTCTTTCCCGTCCCGCTGCTGCTATTCCCTCTTCTTCCTCAAAAATCTTTGTGTGTTGAGAAACGCCTGCGCCAGCTGTCGCCAGTGCTGCTGCTGCTGTTGCTGCCGCAGCTTCACCAGCAGACGCACATACCCCGCCGCTACCTGCTGCAGTTTCTTCTGACGCCGAATCTCCTGCTGCATTCCTGTCAGTTTCCTCTCTTTGTTCTTCTCGTCGATCTGGACTGTACTTTCTTCCTGTATCTTGACCGCTTCTGTCTCCTGCTGCTGCTGTTCCTGCTGCTGCATCCCTGCTGTCGCTTCCTTCGCCTCCTACGCGTCCCGGTGCTGCTGCTGTTGCTGAGGCCACGTCCGCTTCACCCACGGCTGCTGCAGCGGTGACAAATGCTGCGGCTGCCGCAGCTGTTCGAGCTGCTGCTGCTGCCGCTGACTTGGCTGCTGCGTGCAACGCAGCAGGCGGAAAGACAACGTGAGGCGGATCCAGCAGTAAGGAAAACGTCCTCGGCTGGCACTGCTGCAGCACCACATGCAGTGCGGTCTTTCCTGAAGAAAAACAACAGCAGCAAGAAAAAGAGAAACAGCCTGCGCAGCACGAAGTCGCAAAAGCAATACGCCACACTCACCTGCACCTGTGCGAGCTGCGAAGCCGCAGCTCCCCCAGAGGCAGCAGCAGTGGCGACAAAAGCAGTGCAAGGGATTTCACCAGCAGCACAGGAGTGGAAGTAGGTGCGCGCGATTCACAAGCAGTCCGCGCAGGACGCATGGCAGCACCCTATGCATGCGGAAGAGCACAGCAGTAGCACATGCGCAGCTCCCGGAGGGCAAGTCGACGCAGCACGTGGAGGACCAGCAGCACAGAACCGGAAGGACCAGCAGAAGGCGGGACAGGAGGAGGCAGACGAACCGCGGCAGCAGCGTCGGATGCGGCACGAGCAGCAGGAGGAGCAGCAGGAGAAGTAGCAGCAGCAGTGGCAGAAACGTGGGCAGCAGGAAGAAGCGTGAGGGACAGAACCCGCAGCAGGAGCGCGAGACGACGCGCAGGGGACAGCGGCACGAGCAGACGCAACAGTACGGCAGCAGGCGGAACAGTACAACCACGGGGAGACGCAGAGCAGCAGGAGCACGGCAGGCGGAATATGGCGCTGCATCGGGAGGGGAAGTTGGAAGGAAAATTAGTCCAGCAGAAAAAACGGAAGCAGCAGCTGCAGAAGTAACAACAGCAGCAGCAGGTGCGGCACGCGGCAACGGTGCAGCAGCAAAAGTAGAAGAACCAGCAGCACAAAAGAGAAGCAGAAGACACGCGCACACAGCAACAGCAGAAGCAACTTCACGAGAAAAATCAGCAGGACAAGAAGCAGCTTTCGCCTGGAAAGAAGCAGCAGCAGCAGACGCAACACGAGGAATTGACGCAGCAGCAGAAGCAGCAACAGGCAAGGAGGCACCCCAGCAAGGAGTCAGTCGAAGAGAGAAGGACACAGCAGCAGAAGCAGCCCCCACTGAGAAAAGGCGATGGCACATCGGTAAGCGCAGCAATTCCACAAAGGAAAGCAGAAAAAGGGAAAAGTGTCTCCTACCAGTCGCTCCGAAATCGTTTAATGCGTCCCGCGCGAACGGGTTCGCCAGCCACGCGCGCAGGCCGCGGACGTTGCCCGTGGCAACAAACTTCTGCAGCGCAGCAGCAGAGAGCGGATTTAATCCGGCAGCATTAGACGAAGCGGAAGAGGAGAGAGAAGACGCAGGGGAACATGGCGAAGAAAAGGAGGAGGAGGAAGACCGACTGAGCGAAGGCGCCGCAGCAGCAGCAGCAGCAAAAACCACGCCGCTCTTCGGTGTCTGCGGAGGCACCAGGTGCAGAACCACCGGCACCACACGCTGTTCCTGGGGGGTGCGTTCCTCTGGATCCACCTGCTGCTGCCGCTGCCGAGAGTGCTGCTGCTGCTGCTGTAACGGCTGCCGCTGTCGCGAGGGGACCAAATGCTGCTGCTGTCGCTGGGGGATCAGAGGTTGCTGCTGTTGTTGTTGTGCGGAGCCGGCGCGCTGCTGCAGCTCAACTTGCTCCTGCAGCTCGCAGCCCTGCAGACCTTGCCTCTGCTCTTCCTGCTCATGTGGCTGCTGCTGCTCCTTCTGCTGGGGTGGGTGCCCCTGAAGTTGCACGTCCTGCGGACACCGCTGCTGCTGCTTCGGCTGCTCCATTTCTTCCCTTTCTTGTTGCTTTTCCTGCTGCTCAGGCAACATCTTTGCTGCTGTCGCTGCATGTCCTGGTGGTCGTCCTCGGCCGCCACCCTCTCCAGCCGGGCTGCTGCATAGGCTTGTGCTACAAAAAAGGCGGCTCGTCTCTGCTGCTCGGAAACTTCCGAAGAATTCTTCTGCTTCACTCCCCACAGAACACCTCTCTTCTGTCCTTCCAAAACATCCTGCATATGTCTCTGCGTTTCCTAGCACCAGGAAATATATTCACTGCCTCTAACTGTCCTCCCGCGCATCATACCTACCTGTCAATGATATAAATATATCCGTATATACGCATGTGCGTTATACGTATGTGCCTCTATAGGGGCACTAGAGGTATGTGCCACTACATACGTCTCTACATATATAGACGCAGGCGTGTATATTCGTAGATACGCAGATAAGAAGTCCAGGGCGTGCCTATTTTAAATGTCCTTAATCAAATAAGTACTGAGGACGGTTGCCGTACATGCACAGCATAGCCGTAGAACAACAAGACAAAGGAGAAAGTGTGGGGTATTTTTGCATGCACAGCATAGCCGTAGAACAACAAGACAAAGGAGAAAGTGTGGGGTATTTTTGCATGCACAGCATAGCCGTAGAACAACCAGACAAAGGAGAAAGTGTGGGGTATTTTTGCATGCACAGCATA
>KL647306.1:504005-556454 GCA_000727475.1 Sarcocystis neurona
TTTTTTCTTTTCCTCTCAACCACGTATTACCCATACGAACCTTCCGAACACACCTGCCTCTACAGACTAAGCGCTTCTTCATTGTCTAACCGGAGAGAAGAAAACGGCAGTTCCAAGGCGCAGCAGCCGCTTCCAAGTCCGTGCACATTTTTTTTGCGTGGGAAAAAAAGTGGTGAAGTAGACAGGGACACATACGGGATATTTCTCCGCAACAACGCTGCTACTGCCGCTGCTTCTCTTTATTCTGACCGCTCGTGCGTTCTGCTGCAGAAAGACCAACAACGCTGCCATGCACGTGGTAGCTGCTGCTGCTGCGGTGTGGCTCGCTGCTCGTCGTCCTGCTGTGGCTGCCGGTCCTGCTGCTGCTGGTCTCAGTCGCGTCGCTGCCCACGTACGCCTCCGAGAGGAAGTTTTTCCTTTCCTCGTCGCTTCTTTTCTTCGTTCTACGCCTGCTGTTGCACTCCTTCCGTAGCCGGCACCCTCCTCTTTACTGCGCGGGGATTCTTCTCATGTGCATCGTTTTTGTACCCACACGTACACACGGGTGTACAGAGATGATATACACGCGGATATACGCAAGTGAGGCAGCAACATATGAAGGTTTCTACGGAAAAACTCACGCAGCTTCTTTCGAAATAGCATATACGCAAATTACGCAGTTACACATAAATACCTTACGTATACGCATATTCTCGTGCTGCGTGCAATGCACGCACGCACATACACACACAGACACGCATATTTTCTACGGTCATTCCTCTACGTGTACGTGTCTCTCGTACACACCTCAGGACACGTACACAAACATATATGCACACATATGCTACCACTGCGTTTGAGCCACATACAATTGCACACCTATAATCGCTAAATCCTGGCGACTACATATATACATATGTATGTGCGCAAGTTCACACCGTTGATTCTGCGCCTGCTTACAACCACCACACATCTGGCGAAGCAGACACAGACAACTTGAAATTTAATTATACGCGCAAGCACTAATCACGCGCAGTCAGACGGCCCGCTCTGCACGCGTTCGACGCAGAAGCAAGTCACCTTCGCCTGGAGGAAAGATGTACGTACTCACAAATCTCGCACGAACAACGCATGTGTGCGTGAAGCACGTGTTGTGGGCAGACGAAATAAAGAAGCGAAGGAAACGAGAGGTCGGAGACACAACAAAGAAAATGACTTCTCCACCATAGAAGGGAGGCGCTGATATTGCAACCGCTAAAGTGAGAAGCAAGAATTCATCTGTTTTTACACCGTCGGGTCATTCCAAACGATGGAAAGGAGCACGACAAGAAGACAAGCGGCGCGACATGCAGGAAAAGCAGGAAACCTCGGACTGTCAGAGGCGGTGGTGTACTAATGGGTCGAAACACAAGTCAGAAAGGTAAGGAAAGAGGATCCGCGGTACATCCTGGAGGAGGGTCTGCCGATGTGGCGCTGCCGAAGAGGGACGAAAACGAGGTAAGGTGCAAGTGTAGAACCTCCCAAGAAGTCGCTCGGACAGAGGGAAGCGCGAGAGGTACGGAATACAGGTGGACGTCAACGGAGCTACCTTGTACGAGTTTTGTGAGTTGGAGACCACTACGGAAGAGGAAAAGTCGGAGAGTTATGCAGGGAGACAAGGGAGAAAATTTGGTTAAAGTATCTTGTGTTCGGCAGAGGGAGAGGAAGACGCGATGAAGTGTGGAACGAGATGGCCGGAGGGCGTCGGGAGAGAGAATAAGCTCGCTTTGTCGCTCGTCTTGCCTTACAGAACTTGCATGAGTCTAGAAAAAAGAAGCAGGAGACCAAGAGGAGGAAATCTCGATGATCTGCCTCAATCTGTTGCACAGAAACCAGAACCACACCTTCTATTTTTATAGTTCCGCATGCGCCGTAGGAAGTTCCAGTGGCGCTCCAAAGGGATTGCGACCTTTTAAAGGTATTATTCACGGGAAAAGGAAGACTCCAAAAAACTAGAAGGTTTATTTCCTAGTTATTTCCCTTCTGGTCTTTTGGCTCCTCATTCTTGTTCGGCTGGACCTATATTGCTGCCGCTTTCAACGAGGCGTCCTGTCTTCACATGCGGGCGTAGCTTCACAAGCGGGTTATGCTCGTAGCTACGCATATGTATACAGCAAGACAAAATTACAACGACGTAGTCACGCATGCATAATTCCCTAGTAAATTTGCGTACGTGCCAGTATTTGGCTGCTTATTCTTGTCCATATGGACGTGTGTTGCTGGCGCGTTCAACGAGAAGTGCCATCTTCACACCCTGGCGTAACCACAAAAGCGCGTGATGCGTGTAGCGACCCTACGCGCCTGTGTACGTGAAAAATGTATGTGCAGCATACTCATGCATGTCCATTTCCGATATATAGTGGTGAACATGCCAATATTTGGCCACTGATTTGTAGCTAGAGGGTTGCATGTTACAAGTGTATACACCGACAGACGTATAGTTACGTGTATAGTCATGCGTCCACATATCGTCATACTTCCGCGTCTATACACCTGTCTCAGTATCAGTTTCGTTTCCACTGCGCCGTCCCGCCGCTTCTGCATATATGAACATAGAAAGCATGGATGCCTCCTGTTGTCCTGACTTCTTTCATCCATGGTGTAGCGTATGTGTACGAATGCCGACCTATGCGAACACTCGTCTATGCGCTGCGCCCCTGTAAAGAGGCGCCGCTCTAAGTTCTCCTGCAGAAGGCCATCAACGCTTGGTACAGAAAAACACATATTACTTTTAGCGCCGTACGCGTGCACATCTGTCTGCGTCAAATTCTTCCACAACGAGCACGGCTACGTCTTTGTCAAGGTCCGCGTCCAGACCCGTTTGTACGTGTCCACGTACAACGGCACGAACGGCTAGAGTGCTCACGAACGGACGTATCTGTATTTGTTATGAATGACGTGCAGACGTTACGCGTAGTGTTGTACTGGAAAAGTGCGTACCGGTACAGCATGTGTATCGTGTAAGTCGCGCGTGTGGACGAAGAACGCCTGTGTATTATTTTCTCGTGCAACTACGTCGTAAGAGACATAAGCGTATACATATAAGAAGCGTCGCACTGTGACAGCGAGTGTATCTCTACGCGTATAGGTATTATTGAACGTGGTCCGTTCATAGTAGATGCGAATTCACTCTATCCGTCTGCACACGTACTTGTACACATATACCTTTACACATGCGTAGATTGCGTCTGTGCTGGTTTGTTGATGGAGTGAAGCTCTGTCGCGGCCGCTTGTCGAGGCTGATTTGACTCTAACTACATACGTGCACACGGTTCATGGGGCAGGCATCGGTAATTATTGTAAATGTATGCGCGTTCCCCACTACCCTGCAGCGGAAGTCAGCACGGTGTCCGTGGTGCACCACGCACGCGAAGGAAGTTGTGTACGCTTTATGAGACCGGTGAGGTAGAAGAGATTACGACGCGGACTGGAAAACGGTAGAGTAGCGCAACTTACATTCAACAGAGAAGCATGAGTCCCTCTGCTGTTGGCAATGAACAACAAAAGGCTCCGACATTTTAAAGGAAGACGGGAGAGTGAGCGGTGTCCGTGCGCGTAGAAATCGACGGGAAGGCAAAATTCGTTAAACCTATGGTTTGCTGCGGATGTGGATGGAGGAGTGGGGAGGAAAAAATAAACTTGTGGTGAATCATGGACGTCTCACTGCTGTGAAGATACTCAAAAACAGAATCCCCTCAAAATTTACGGAAATCGTGTATGTAATTTTGTTGCAAAGAGTCGTACACAAACATGCAGAGGGAGCACGATTTCAGTGTTAGTTGCTCGCTACACAGTGCACTTTTGTGAGAAACGAACTGCACAGGACAAGCATTAAATAAATGCCGTTTTAGTAACTACGCGCGGCGAAGTATTCACGTTGAAGTACTGTGCAGGGGGTAGGTAGAGCTTTTCTGCACGTTCTCGAAAAAAACCGAATGAACTTGTTTTGTAAGAATTTTGCACTGCAAATGAGCACGCGTAGCGGTACCTTTTTGTAAAAGTTGGGGTTGTGCCGGTCACACAGTATCTGACCCGTCGTCGCAGGTACCAGACTGGGCCTTTGGTGTTCGGAAGGCTGTGAAGCACTTTTAAATATACATTCTCACGACCTGCAGCCTTATGTGCAAAAGTATGTACATATATATGCGTAGACAGCCACGTGCATATATATGAAAATGTGCATATATATTAGCATACAAAATCGAACGTGTAAAGAACCACAGTTGTAGCTATGTACCCAGTTCTATGGACCCACTACTTATTGTCGTAGCGTGCACCCCTATGGGCATTTACACAGCTTTCCGCAAGGACGCTTACTTACCCGGTCGGAGCGGCGAGTCAGTATGCTGGGGGATTCGCTGTCACATTCAAATTCGTGTGTATAGAATAGCACACTGAAAATTAGATCACATTTGTTGACGTAGGTCTGTCGAAATTCTCGTCACTTCAATTTCTCGCCGGACGGCTGCACAAGATGTTCCCCTGACGGTTGACTGTAGGTACAGCAGTGTGCTACTGTAGGTGTGTACAACGGCACGAAAAAAAAGAACGCACGAAAAACTCGAGTACAGAGGTGATGACTGGAAGTTCTAATTTCTTCATATTGCGCGGTCAGAAACTCCTCGAGGAGCACACTGCTCTGGATGTAAGCCACTGCTGTGGTAGAAACGTGTGGGAATTTACCCTTAAGAAGCACCGTAAAAGACGACAAAGTGATGCCACTGCCATCCGGTACACGTACACCGTAGTGTCCTGACATTTTCGTTACTCTGTGAAAAAAAACTGCTAGCGCTCAATTTCAGTGCTGAGTGACAACCCTAATAATAACACAAGAGAGGTATAGTAATACTATGATTTCGCAGCAGATGAACACTTACTCCAGGACTTCCACGTTGATGTGCGACTATTTTCCTACGTCTATAAACGTGTTTGTCTGTCTGTCTGTCTCTATTTTCCGATATTCAGACTGCAACGTACGTCCCTCAAGCAGTCAAAAGGCGTGCCACAAAAACTTCGGCTCCCGTACACGTACTGGAAGTTCGTAGGTCTTGCAGATCGTACAAAATAGCACGGGGACAAAATCCGCTTACAGCGCGGGCTGCAGTGATAGTAAAAAATATCCTTGAAGCGATAGTGGCAAGAGTTGTATTGTACGAATACGAAGATATTGTATTATCAATAGTACTTGTAGCAGGGGTAGCAGTCGTAGCTGTGCTGGTTTCTCTTCTAACCAAATCAATGTAAAAACAACATAAACGAATCTTACACTTCTCTGCTTGCTACCCACAAGGAAAAACTAAGGAACAGAATCATATCATTCCGGCAGCGACGCGCAGCGCAACCCCGCAGTCCACATCGCCGGGCAGATTTACGTGCGGAGGCCTTGTCGTTTTCTGTTGCACCGTGCGAGTTCTCCCTGCAAACGATAAAACGAAAAACTAAGCACGTGGTACAAGCAGGAAGGACCCGCTGCAGCGGAAACCAGACGAAGGACAAACGGCGTTCGCTGCCCACTGTCCCTCTCTCATCCATACACATATCTAGGTGCATGGTGAGGATTGTGAGACTAATAACTTGTGGGACCATTCACGCTTATTTATGTTACCAGAGCCACACTACAACGGCGTTGTTACAGCTGTTTTGCATGGGAGCTTCGACAATAGCGATAACATCCACACAAATGTATGCTAGAGATAGTAGTTGTGATATTTTCTCGGGATGCTATACAGTTATAATATTGACGGCAGCGTTCATATCGGGGACTTCAGAAACTGTGTCTAGGCTTGTCGTAGTGGTCGCAGCATCGTATACGCACACGCACACGTACGTATACGTACTGAGTGGCGTAGTAGTAGTAGTACGTCTGTGCACTGTTAAAACCGAAAGGGCATCCGTCCAAATACATGTAGACATACGTATATCTATACGTCCACACATATGGCGAGGCCTGATCTGGTAATTTATGATTGTTGTAGAGACGTAGTTGGGGCAGCGCCGAGAACAACACACTTCCCCATCTGTCCTCGAGCACGCTGCAGGTGCAGCGGGGCAGCGCCGAGAACAACACACTTCCCCATCTGTCCTCGAGCACGCTGCAGGTGCAGCCACCACATCCAATGATCCTTACTGTAGGTGTACTGACCTACAGCTCCTACCACCATATTCTTTTACACTTTCGTGAGCGTAAATGCATATTTACATTAGACTAAGGACGTCTTTCCCTTCACATGTAGAACGCGATGCACACGCATATACGAGTTCCGGACAGACAGGTGTACTGAAGTATAGACGTGGCCGTGTAGGTTTCCCAGTACAAATTCTATATACCACACGAGCAAACATACATCATTTACAGGTGCGCGGATTTTATATATATTTGCCTGACAAGTATACTTCGGAGAAAAAATCGAAGTAAATATGCTTAGTTTATTTGTACAACCGTGTACGAGTAAAAGCCTCCAGAATGCCATAAGAAATGCCGTATAACTGACTACCTGATGAAACCGGTGTCACGAGGAGAACAAGAATAGAAGAAGTGGAACGAAAATTAACTGCTTCCTTTTCAAAAGATTGTTCTGTTGCGGGTTGTAGAGGAGAATATAGCTCGAGTGGACTCGTCATTCGCACACACCGTCCGTGATTTCTGTACAGCACACGACACGAACGACTACCAGCCTTTTAATGCACGCACTCCACTTCTCACATTATTTCCCTTCTTTCTTCTTAATCACCTTCATTCTTTCGCTCCTACTTTCCTTTACCAGGTCTTTGTACATCTTCTACACTCAGTGTTTCCTTTCACTTGTTCGTTCGCGTTACAAATTGTGACTGCTCGTGTGAAATCGATGGTAAGAGCGACACTCAGAGGCAGACTCGTGCTGCCGCTTCCTCTCTAGTGCAGCTGCTTGCTCCTCTGCTTTTTTTTTTGCTGGTGGGGCAGACTGCGGTCCGTTCTTTACTTTGCTGCTGTGTCCTGGTCTTCTGCCGTCACTAAGGTGTCGCTTTTTATGTCTGCTCCATAGTATCTTCTTCATTTCCTTGGTCTTCTCCTCTTTCTCCCCTTCCTTCTTTCTCTTCTTTATTTGGCGGTGCTGCTGCAGCTGCTTCTCCTCTCTCTCAACTGTATCTCGGCGTCAGCACCTCGTGGCCTTGCTCTGCTCTGCACCGCTGATGCTGCTCCTGCTCCTTCACCTGTTTCTGTTGTTGGTCCTTCCCCCTTTTCTACTCTTCTACTGCTGCTGTTCGTACCTCTGTCTCTTCTTCTGACGCTGCCGCTCCTGACTTTCTGGTACTGTGACTGATTCTCCCATAATATGGTAGAGCCGTCCATCTTCTCTCTTACCCACCTACGGAGGTAACGCTGCCGCTGAAAGTTTCATGTCTGAGTGACTTTGCGTGAGGCAGCTGCCATCCTGCCTCCCGCTCCTGCTCCCATTCCCTCCTCCTCGTTGCTCTTTCTCCTGGTGATTACTGACGTGCCGCTTCTCTGGCGTGTTCTGCTGAACCTATCTACTCACCTTGCTCGCCTGCGTGCTCCTAGTGCTGCACCTGCCTCTGGTGGTGCTGCAACTGCTGCTGCTGGTTCAGCTGGTGTCGTTGTTGCTTGAGCTGCTGGCAATGCTGTTTTTGATGTTGCTAGTGCTGTTCTTTCTCCTGCTATTGCTGCTCCTGTCGTTGCTGCTGCTGCAGTAGCCGTTGCTGCTTCCATCGCTGCTTTCGTTGGTGAGTGGGTCGAGGAACGAGGAGGCGGGTGTTGTATATCTTCAAAGCTGGTAACTTGGAGAGCAGCTGCTGCTGCAGAATCTGCTGCTGTTGCTGGTCCTCTTCCTGCACCCAACTCACACACGAGAAGCAACGACTGCAGCAAGTGGTGTGTCGGCATATTGTTCACAGCTAGTTCATATTTACGAAGCAGTATAGTTTTGCTGCTGCTGCCATTAAGAGACCGGGCCACTGCTGGAGAAACGGTACAAGAGGACCAGGATGGTGCGTCTGTTTCCACGTCGCCGGTCTAGTCACGCCTGTACAACAACTTTGTAAATTAAAATCCTGCTGTCCGTGTCCGCACGTATAACTGAAAAAAAATATTGCTGCTGGTGTTAGAGATCCGTCCTGCAGCAGCTGCTGCTTTTCTGCTGCATCTGGCGTGTGTTCACCGTCGCTCCCCGAGCACTAGCGCCGCCCCAACAGAGGTTTAGGAGCGCCTGCCGCGAAAGGTGCAGTTTCAAAGCTCTACATATATTCGTGTACTTATCCATCTTTGTATTCTGTACGTGTTCTACTTATCCACGTAAATCTATCTACTTCTGCCTCTGTACGTATTTGACTTGATTAATTTGACTAGATACACCGATGTGTTTCTTCTTATCTGCGTGTGTCTAGATGCGTGCAGTCCTATTCAACTATAACTCTGTCTGTCTATGTCTGCACTCATATGTATACATACACCTACATATATATATATATATATCTGTGTATCACTATCAATATATTAGTATATCTACTTACATATCTGCATCATCAATATATCTATTTATATCGCATGTATAGCTTTCCGCACGTGTATCTCTCTAGTGAGAAGCGTAGATCGGCATATACACATATATATATATATGTATATATGTATATATATATATATGTATACGCACGTGTATATTCTATACATGACATATGAGATCTGCTGTTAGATCCTAAAGAAAGATAAGCTACGACAACACAGATTCATATAGATACAGAATAAAGGGTATCCCCTCTTTTTTCCCCTCCCTATCTCTCTGTCTTTCCTTGTGGTTGACAGATTTAATTTTTCCATATTCATTCTTCAGACACCTGTAATAAATAATTGTCCATAATCTCCTTTTCTCTCCCACTCTGTGTCTTTCTCAGTAACAACCTGACCTACCCTTCCTCGATATATATACATACATATGTACGTACATGTGTGTACTTTCGCATGCACAAAAGGAATACGTATACCTATACACACATATGCAAATATGTGGACATAAGTATACACGTAGGGGGGGATCCACAGCGGTACAACCATACATATCTAGCTAGACGTGTGAAGGACAAATGACGACCAGGTCATTTCTCATGGGGTACACGTATGACTACGAATGTTTGTCTACTTGCATCTCTGTGCATGAGCCTTTATCTGTAAATATACATAAGCAACGCCCTTTCACGTTTCAGTCGACACACGCTTGTATACATATACGCATTTGTAGCGATAGAGTGCGGGGCGGCCTCTAGTTTGCAGAAGCGCATATAAACGTAGCAGGGTCGTCCATCCGCTACATTTCTTCTTGACGCCGCTCCTGTGGTGCTACCTGAGGGACGCAATGCAACTACGCCCCTCACTTTGAAGCAGCAGCAGCACCAGGTGAGAAGTGACTTAGGACTGGAACGCTATCACGAAGACGTTGCTCCGAATCTCTTCGTCCCTGCTATGCCCGGCAGAAGATGCCGTGCTGGCACGTCTCTCGTATATCTCCCTACGTCTATGTACATACGTATTTCCCTTATGTATCCATCTATTCACACGTGTATATATATCTCCAGGTACATATATATATTATATATATTAACGACTAGTACAACTGAAAAACAGTACAGACGACCTGCTTGACGAGGTGTGCAGTGTATAGGTCTATTCACCCAGACACATATATATATATATATATATATGTATGAGTATCCATCTCACTATGTTCGTCGGTGCATATGTAAGCAATTGTCACACACTAAAAATCTTCTGCTGAGAGCTCGTACCGGACGCGCAGACATGCCTGTGGATCGAAAGCACCCTGCAAATGCTTGCGTGGTTGTATAAATATGCCAAAAGAGGAAAAGCTGAAGAACACACAAGGTCCCTGCTGGTGCCAACATATATGTATACACACACGTATAAGTGGTGTGTGTGCACACACACGTGTATACATAATAAATAGTGGGACATACACGTATAAATATATGGGAGAATTTCCACGAACACACGTACTACGTACGTGTAGGCGAACACATACATGCGTCAAGACATGAAATTGCAAGCAGACGTACTTTTGTACTGGGATGTGATGGTTTGCCAAACATTTAAACAGACAAACATACGTGTCTCTCTCCACACGCGCAGCGGCATAGGCGACCGAAGAAAAGTAGGTCGCAGCGAAGAGGTCTGCTACTGCGTCTCTTACGGGTGAAGCAGCAGCTAGTAGTGGATTGCCCAGAAGGTTCAGCTGGGTTAGCTTCAGATGACCAGCCAGCGCCTGCACACCTCTGGCGCAGCAAGCACGATCCACACAAAACATAGAACACTTCTTCTACCCTTCATCTAAAATACCATGACCGCCGACAACTTAAAATGCGTTGATTGGCGCTATGTAGGAGCATATATATATATGTATATATATATATATATATATAAAAGGATGTCATACAGGCAGGTACTTGGACAGATATATACTTGTATGGCCAGGAGACTAGAGCAAACGCACGTGCGTTACATTGCTCGTCTGAATTCATAGCTCTCCCCATATTTCGACATAAACACGCATGACGTGATGCTTTCTGCATCGCTTACCGCACTCGTGTAAATATTTTTATATTATATGGAAATAAGTATGTGGACACGCTGTGTGAGGAAGCTGCCACCCCCGTCCTCTGCCTTCTCGCAAAAAAGGGAAGAAAGACAACTAAACGCCGTCAACAAATACTGAGGACAGGAAATTCGGTCGAGATTGACGAAACTAATGTCGCACAGAGAGATATTTAAAACAGCAACGTACATCTACACATGAATGGCTAGACGGTAACACTCCTCTCGAGGCGCAAAAAAGGGTAGTACGACGCACTCGCGGAGCTGTCACTCACACACATATACGTATATCTATCTATCTATATACATATGTATGTTTATATATATATGTGTTTGTATATATATATATGTATATTTCTGTCTATGTCTGTCTGGCTGGTCTGTCTGTCTCTCTGTCGCTATACATGTGGATATACATATGGGCCTATGGACGTCTTGGCAAGGGCCTGGTCCCGTGGATCTCTTTTTAAACAGAGCAACAGACGCCATAAACATGTTGCAATTCTACGGCGTGGAGAGTGGAAAGTAATATCTGTCTAACTATCTACGTATATACCTTTCTCTCTCTATGTACACGATACTTCTCCGCAATCCCGCCATAGATGGGGACTGCAAATATATACATGTGATACGTATATTTAACGTTTGCTGGGAGCGTACAACTAAGCAGGAAGTCTGCCTGACACATTTGCTTTGCCGTGTCTGTTCGTCACGTCCGCGGGGGTCTAGCCACCCTGCAGCAGGTGTGCGTGTCCCGGGGTGTTTTGGGTTGTCCGCTGCGTGCACCTCTGTCCCTCTGCAGTTTCTCTACGGCCTCTGTGCTCCCAAAAGAAGACCTTCTTCCGCTTCTGTTTCGGTTTTTTCTTCCCGTCCTTCTCCGCCGTATTCTTTTTCCTCTTCTCCTGCAGAGCGGGACTCTCCGGCACACAGCGTCATGTGCACGCGTGTGTGTCCTGGCTCAGGCGAGGACCAGGCATATCTGTGTGACTCGGCGACAATTCTGTACGTTATCATCTCTCTTTATGTAGCGGCCAGTCTTAAATTCTTCTGTTCACCTTTCGGCAAAGTTTCCTACTGCACACGACGCATATTGCCTTACACACAGAATAACGTGTGCTTGCTGGTGACCCGACGTTTTTGCTAAATATCCTTTGAACCGTAGAACCGCACACCCGTCCATTACTGCACCCAGCAGAAAGTAGAGAAATTACACAATGTCAAGAACGTCTAATCAAACCACTATGTACGCAATAACACTTACACTTATCGCTTAGTCCCTTTGATTTCTCGGCGGAAAATTCACCGTTGCTTTTCTGAAAGTCGCCTGAGCACAGTCGACTTAATCCTAGTCAAAATAATATATATATATATGTATATATCTGCAGATAAACATATATACTGATGAGTACATAGGAGGAAACCAACTGAAGTTGTGCACGCAGTCTCTTCCGTTGTAAGTGTATCTTTGGCTCGAGCTTCATCAAACGTTTGCCTGCCGCTCTCTTCCTGGAGTAAGGAGGTCATGTCTAGCAGAAGGGAAGTAACAAAAAACGTGTGCCTACAAATCCACAGAGCGCAGACACCAGCTGCTTGACTTAATGCTTCCTAATGGTAAGGAAGGGAACGTATACAGATGACATCAGCGCTGCAGCAATGTACAGACGTACGCAAGTGGTGTTCCGTAGTGTACGAAAGGCCAGTAAGCGCTACCTACCTGTCCACACCTGCATGCATAGCGCTTGCTTGAGAGGTCCGCGGGTCTCTTCGACGCTACAGCAACGCAACTTAACGGATACATCCACACGTATCTTTGTAACGAGATGTAGTAGTCATTTGCTGTTTTTCCCTGCAGCACATAGCCAGTTTGTCGTCGACACTAATGCGACCCGATGCAAGAACATATGAACAGCTTCCTGTCTAGCAAAAATTCGAAACTAAACACACATATCCATATGGATATATACACATTGGTAGATTCACTTGCACATATTTATTATACACACGGAGATGCGTAGGAGTGGTGAAAAGCATGCCTGCGCATACACACATATATGTACAGATATGTATGCGTATTCATACACACACACACACACGTATAGATACGTATACATGCATACAGACACACGTTGGTTGTTAACTTCAGTTTGAAAATCTTCTCCACACCTCACGACTTACTCAATGCGGTGTATTTGATTTTTGCTAAGATCCAATATATTGAGGGACGGCATGCAGATAACGCCAGTCCCCACGTTCAGCAGCACGTTGCCGTGTAGTCGCAACTCCTTGAGCTCCGGGAAAAGGGAGCAAAACGGGAAGGACTGCGGTGTACGTACACCACAACAGCCGCACACAGTCCAAAGGTCGCAACGCCGCATACAGCGTACACGCACAAGAGCCGAAGTAGCACGCGGTGTACATACACCCGAACAACAACCAGATATGGTGCCACAAAGCGTTATACAGGCAAAATCAACAACAAAAAGCAGAAAGACAAGGGCAGTCACACATGCGGACACCTCAGCACCTGCGCGCCGCGGTGTCTGTCCACCCGAATGACCACCGCAAGTGGTGTTGAACCGCGGAAAAATGCGAGTAACAGAGCACACCAGAGCAGAAATGCTGCAATATGCGTAAACGCTCCACAGCCGGAGAAACACGCGGCGTACCACGTACACCTGATGAGAGAAGTAAAGCGCTATTTTTGCAGTCGAGAGAAGAATAGCGATGGGAAGCCATACAATAGAAGCTCACTGCGGCCTACGTCGTACACCAGGAAGGACGCAGGAGACGGAGCGTGTATGCGCAGAAGCGGAGGCTGCTTCTAGTAGAGTCCACAAGGACAGAATGGAAGAGGAAAAGATGTGGAATATATCCACCCGAGAGCAGAACGTACACCCAAAGGACGAAAGCAAGTTGTCCTGTTCGAATCGCAGGGTAGCAGCCCTACGTTATCCATCTATGCGGCGGCAGCACACTACAGCAGAATGAAGTCTGCTGTTAAAACTTCTCTCTTCTTTTCTCGACCGCGTTTTTTTCCCTTTTTCCCTTCCCTTTCTTCCACTTTATTTTCCCTTCGAGCCACCAACTTCCGTACTCCTGCAAAGAACTGTCTGTCTCTGTGCGGAGAGGGGCGCTACGGCTGTGAAAGACAAAGCTGTCGCGACTTCCTCGTATTCGTGCCTGTGAAGCTGCTGTCTCTTTTGTTATTTTCCTCCAGTTTTAGCGCACTGTCTTAGAAAAACTGGTAAACATAGACAATGTCCTAAGGATACACACGAAAGTGCATTCCAGTGTAAATACACCAGACCGGCTGCTGTTGGCACGTCCTACCCACAAAGACGGGCGACAGGCTGTAACAGAAATTCAACCTGACACACGTGCCGTACACTTTCACTAAAACGCTTCAAGCAGCGAACAGATATACATCTATACACCTCAGGCACGTCCGAGTGTACGTACAGCGGAACAGGAGAATCATAGATAGGCGCTGTGTGCACCAACGCGTACACAGATACATATACACACCCATACATAATTACACACACACACACACACACACACACGCACGTATACACACATACATACATGCAAACATACATACATATACATATACGTATACGTACGTACACACACAAACATACACACACCACACACACATACATATACATATACACACATATACGTAAATATACGTACATACACATACTTAAGCATCCATATACATAACACTTACACACATCTACATACACATATACATACACATACATACATATGTATACATATACATACATTCACACACATACACATACACGTACATATACATACGTATACACACACATACATACATATGCGCACATATACATACATGTACATACGTACATACCTACACATGCACACATACAGCAATACACACATATCGATACAGATGAGAGGTCACACACTCTGCGCATGTGTGAGCGGGGACATTTACGTATTTGGGTAGACACGTCTACAAACAGAAACACACATGCGTACAACTTGGAGAAGCGCAGGATCTGCAGCCGTCTCACCGCGACAGCCGCGTCTCCTCGCACTGGCCTGTCGAAGAAGGGAAAACAGTAACCTTCTCCGGCAGCAACAAACGGCTACTACGCGCCCGCACACCTGTACATGTACGCTTCTTCTGCTTATATGTATATACGTGTATATGCGTACAAATAGGTATCTATCCCGGTGAATATATATATATATATATCTCTATATATGTACACACATATATATATGCACGCACGAATATGGAAATATTGCCACGTACACACGTGAACGCAGAGACGGACAACAACGCTACAACACAGAGCAACACACCTGTCCCACACACAGATGTGGACGCGTGAGCAGCGCAAAGACCGAGTGATACTCAGACATCTCCACATTGAGGGAATTTTACATTTGCCGGACCCCATGTGGAGCGTGCAGTGGCTAGCTGTCGCGCGCAGGTGCTGCCTTTTCCCCGTGCTTCTAAAGAGAGACGGAAAGCACAAGAAGAAAACAAACGGCCCCCTCCCCTCCCCAGGAACAAAGCTGCTGCTGCCGCATCCTCTTGTTCTTTCTTGGGGCATGTCAGCCTCAACACACACACACACACAGGCGCAGGGACACGCACACACACAGACTCCCACACATACGCCTATGTATACAACACAACAAAACAAGTGAAGTCCTCATACATCTGTGTGTTATACTTCGGTATAACACGTGTATATATATGCATGTGGACCCCTTTTCAGGCGTGCAGACATACCAGACACAGACAGACACTGCCCCTACGCAAGGAAAACGAGAGTACCGATAGACATTTATATACCTGTGTACAGTTCTGTGTGAACGCGCAGTCACACATACTCACCTCTACACGTAAAGAGACAAACATATATATGTGTAGGCGTACACGCATTACAAGTTCACATCTGCGTATATATGAGACGCGTCGAAGATGCAGTGGCGCATAAGGAAAAAGAAGCGCTGGGGTATACCTTCAGACGGTTGGACGAAAGTGAGAGCTTCTTTAAACGAGGAAGAGGCCGTGACGGTTTCTCGACGGCTTCAATTTGATTATGAGAGAGAACTGCCAGGGGAGCACACACACACAGAGGCGTCGCAGCGGCACAAAACTGCAGGAAGAAGTTGCTGTTACTTGTATAGCGACAAGCACTATAGCGACTTCTACCACTTCCCATCCGACGAGTCCTGTTGCTGCTGGTAAGAATATTCATGCCACATACGTATATCTCTCCCTATTATATACAACTACTCCTACTGTTTCTGCTAGTGATGCTCCTGCCACAAAAACATATACCTCTCCCTACATACATACACATATATATATGTGGGGACGTACACGCATATCCACACATATATATGTATACAGAGTGCTGGAAATTCTATAAGTGCGCTGACCACAGCTACTGCTACAACTACGCCTACTCCTATTAATAATTACTGCAAAAGCGAGGCCTACCACCGGTTTCCTGAGCACAGAGTACTGTAGCAGCAAGGACGGAGATAGTACGAGCCAGGCAGCAGCAGCAGTAACTAGACAAGGAGGCGCGCAGGTTATAGCAGCAGCAGGAGTAAGGAGCTGCTCGCGAGCCCAAGTGGTGGCAGAACACAAGTTTTCGCAACAGAAGTCCCTGTGTACTAACAAGAGCAGTGCATACATTATATGTGTATAGATAGCTGTGTGTCTATATACAAATACTCATATTTATACATATGTATGGGGTATTTACGTATACGAGTAGTAGTTGTGGTTGTGGTATTACACAAAGTAGAAGAAGAAGATATAACATCAGGAGGAGCAATAATTATAGTACTGCTGCATAGATGCATATACATATATATATACGTGTGGATCTTCACATACATACTCATACATATCTATATGTACAGGAGGAAGAGTAGCAGTATTAGACATAGTAGGAAGAGGAGAGATAGTGTTAATAGGAGCCCCATGGTCATAACAGCAGCAACAGTAATATTAGAAACTAGCACATTGGTCGCACGTCTGTATGTCCGCAAGGGTTCACGAGATTCACATATACACGTATGTGTGCGCGCAATTTTATATACGAAGACAACCCCCGCGGCGAATATACGTACATACACACGCGCAGCACAGGACGGAAGTATGTACATCGATATGTTCACGGAGACATACATATATATCTCTACATATATACGTATACAGAGAGAAGGACTAACAGCAGCAGTAGTAGGGGGAGCAGCAGAATAGCAGTAATAACGAAACGAATAGAAGGAAAAGCCAGAAGTACGGGTATTACAAAGAGGAGTGACACTTCCCCCGGTTCGACAAGAAATTTATCTTCTTGAGTTGAGCAACGAGTTTATTTTCTCTTACAAAAAAACTCGTGTTTCTACTGGAAAAGAGGTCGCGCGCTGAACTACCGCTCCGCCATGCCTCTCCTTATCTGTGGGTCTGTGCGAACACATCTATAGACGTCTACATATACTGCGTGTACACACATATACAGAAATACTCACACACATATATATAGACACATACACATATGAACCATATATATAAATTTGTATATACACACAAATATATATGTATATATATACATACATACATACACATATATGCAAATCGGCATATACACATATATATATATATATATTGAAATCGAAGGCATACACCTGAAGTTACGGGGTAGACGAAAGTCAACGGTATGCGTATATCCATCCGAAAATTAGTATCTATCTATCTTATATATATACACATATGACAGTAGTGTTACCCCTCCTAACACATGGACAATGAAGATAGGAACAAAATACGAGTACCAACATATATGCATGCATATATACATACACACACGTATACATACATACATCTGCGTAGTGTAACATATACGAGCTATATATATATATACATACACACCTGTGTACTTGTGTTGGCATACAACCACACACAGTTCTATGAATGCCAACATATATATGTATAGACTTGCACGTACCAACGTACTTGCATATATATATATGTAGTGTTACATATACCAGCTATACATATCTATGTATATATATATATAACTGGGTACTCATGTTGGCATACATTCGCAGAGAGTTCTACGGATGCGTACATCTCTTTCTGTCTCTTTCTCTGTATATACGTGTAGATTTCTATGTACTTGAACAGGTCTACGTGTAACAAGAACTGTTCAACTGAAAATAAACGTGTCGATACGTATACCTACAAAATTGACGACCTCCATATATATATATGTAGATATGAGTGCTTATACGGATGCAGCAGTTGAACGTACTGAGGCATTCCAAATTTGGCAGGGCGAAGTCGGAAAAAGGCACGCGCTCTGCAGCACGCACCACAGCAGCAAATCCAAAAATCGCAGCTCTACTGTCATACACACAGAGAAACACGTACACAATATACATATATGCATATATGTACACATGCATACTCACATTTATATATATATATATATGTATACACACAGATACGTACAAACACGGCTACACACACACACATAGACCCGTATACACATATACATATACATATATATATATATATTTGTATATATTTACATATAGATGTATGCGCCGGTGTACGTACATACACACAGACGTCCAAATATAAACAGAAATATAACAGTACGGGTATCGTTACAGGCGTTGATAATTTTACTACTATGCTGCGTGTACGTTTCTATATATACGTGTATATGTGTAGCCGTAAACGTAGACCATTTGATTCCTTATATAGTCTACTGTGTATGTACATACATATAGTTATATATTTACGTATAGCTGCCTCCTTGTTCGTATTCATGGTAGTGTCTTGTGTGTACACACACATATATATATGTATAGATACGGATGTATAGACATGGATGTATACAGCCGTTGATCCTTCGGTGATTCATAGTACTTTGTGTGTGCATACATGTAGATATACGTGTCGCTCTATGTAACTTTCTTATTCGTAGTATGTCGTATGTACGTCTACACTCATATGTATACATATATGTATTTTGTGCCCACACACGTAGATACACGTTTGTAGTTTCAGGTCCATTTGTTATTCTAGTATATTGTGTGTACACACCTATATATATATGTACAGACAGTATCCTGTGAAGCCGTGGACACAATGCTTCTTCATAGTGTGAAGACGTGTGTACAATATCCGAAGGTATACACTCGACGTGAAGAAGGCCCGCGTGTCTGTGTAGAAGTAATACTTCTCTTGCACTTTTTCGTCGACACTAAAGACGCGGGGTCGTCCACGTACGATGTAGTGACCTCCTAGGGGATGAATTCTGCGGAAAATCGAAGACAAAGGTGAGCTCAGCTATCGAGAGACCCTGGCCAAGAAGCGTCTCGAGGATCTCCACGAAGGTAGTGCAGCCAGTCACTTCTACGGGTGGAGATGCGTCTATTTCGCCTCAACGTGTGCTGCTAGCGCTGCCGTCCCTGCTCGTGTGCGTCGTGCGGTCACATATATCAGAAATACACGAAGGCCCACAAAAGCACGGGCCCCAGCTTTGTTGTGTCACTTGCAGACTCAAAGCAGCGGAGAAAAAGAGGCCGCCGGAAGCACGTCATCTCTGTGTCTCACAAACAGGGGGTGCCGAAAACAAACCCCGGGTTCGACACTCGGTGATGTCTCCAGTCAGAAACACCGTCGTCGACACGGCGAACATTATATACATATGTTGCATATTATAGCTGTACTCATCGTGCGTCGGTGTATACATATATAAACAATTATATATATACATATTTCTCGCGTATAAGAACGGTACACACAGCGTCGGTGTATACAGCTATAATTAGACATACATATATATATTGCGTATAACAACGTTACACATAGCGGCGGTATATACATATATATATATAGGTGTACGTACATATACTGGATCTAGTAGCGTTACCGGTAGATTCTGTATATACATATATATATATTGCGTAAAATAGCGTTACACATAGTGTCAGCATATATACATTCCCCGTATAGATGCATTACAAAATATGACAGCGAAGACATACAAGTCTTCTACCTAATAATAAACTAACGCCACACAGATATACACACATTTGATGTCTCATGCACACGTACGACATGAATAGAGTCCCCGACTATATATATATTTACGTATATATATACGTGGATATGTAGATATCCATATGCATATAGTGTCAGTCATATATAACATGATTAAAATGCCTGATGATGCATATATATGTATGGATATGTGTATATGTAGAAATCCATATATTTACAGTGTCTGTAGTGGGGGGCAACACATGTGTCGTCGTCGTCACACACTTTTGACGGTCACCTGTGACATGCCCCGAATTTACTTTTTGTAAATGAGCCACAAACATATACGCGTCTAAACGTACACATCCTCAAAGTAGGTAATACGTGTGTTCTTCGGTTGAGGTACTGGGGCTACATACAAACGTAAACACATATGTGTGTGGACAGTGTACGTACACTACACAGAGGCACGTACCAATACTCTAAGTATATCGTTGCATCGTACGTACACTACACATACACAGGTTTGATACATATATATACGTGTATTTATATATATCTGCATAGATATGCGGATTTATGGGGGACTTGTGAACACTCAGTATCAAACGGCCTAGGCAAATTCTTGCGCGTTCGTGTATATGGAGAAGTGTACGGACCCGGACGTGGACACTTCCCTTCCTTTTTTGTCACAAAGTGCCGTCCTCGAAGTTATGAACTTCTTCTCTCTTAACCGCTGAATGCTTTATTTAACAAAGTACAACATCGGTGCCACGTCCTACTCACCATCTCACTGTCGACATATATGTATATTTTCTACACGTGTACATTCTTCCTCCCATACATATATAGGTGTGTATGTTTTCATGTATGTATGGACGGAATACATTCTCTGACGTATGCACACGTACACATATGTATACACATGTATAGATTCGAGCATAGATTTTCGAGCGTAGACTCGAGCAGCCACGTAGGACTTCCTGAAAAGTTCATGTACGCACATGTATGTATATCTACGTGGAGATAAGGGACTTCGGATGCGCCGTATCATATGTCATATACATGACGTATGTGTATATATATATGTCGTATGTCATATATACGTATAGGTATGTCTACAGAATGGACATCTATGAGTAAACCACCGCAGATATATGGAAAGACCCAAGCAAAGCAGGTGTGGAGAAAACGCAACTCTTGAGAAGTGTCCGCGACGGGAGCGACACATATCGAGGAGGAGAGGAAAACAACCAGCAGATGGGGTGGTCGGTGAAGGATAGGAACTCTAGCATGACCCTGCGCTGCAACAGGCGGACACGCAAGAGATGGAAAGCGAGAAGAGACGCGGAGGAAAACAAAAGAAAAGACGAAGAAAACGGCAAAACACGGGGAGGGATGGGACGACGAAGAGGAGGGGCCCGAACAGAAGAAAACGCCGAGGACGACCAGGCGCAGAGGGCGGCGAAGAGAACTTTTTAAATGGAGGAAAACTTAAAAATAGGCAGGAGTGTGCCGTTGAAAGGGAGGGGGGAAGAAGGCGAAGAAAAAGGCGACAAAGCCGACGCGGGAAAAAGAAGTCGCACTTGGACAGAAAGGACTAGTCGACAAAAAAGACAGCGATGCAGAACGAGCAGCAGCCAATGGAGAGAAGAGAACGACCAACGGGACGACCAAAAAGATAACACCCCCAAAACGGGGGGAGCAAATAGAAGACACCCCCCAGAAGGGGACGAATACGTAGAAGACACCCCCAAGAAGGGTATGACCAGGACAGCCCCAAGAAGGGGACGGTCAAGAGTACGTATAAAACAGCCCCAAGAAGGGGAGGAGCAAAAAGAAGACGGCCGCAAGAAGGGGAGGACCAAGACAGCTCGAAGAACGGGACTATCAAGAGTTCGATGAAGACACCCCCAAGAACGGGACGAGTACGAAGAAGACAGCCCGAAGAAGGGGACGACCAAGAGTACGTGTAAGACAGCTTGAAGAACCGGACGAACAGGAGAAGAAAGGATGCAAAAGAGGAGAAGAATAAAGAAGAGAGCCCCAAGAAGAAGACGAAGAGAGGAGAGCGCCGCCCCAAGAAGAAGAAGAAGTGGACGGCGAAGAGAAGGCGAAGCAGCACCGGCAGCAAGAGGAAGACGCAGAAGCGGCCGGCGTAAAGGAAAAACGGAGGACATTGAAGAAACGAGAGGTGGACGTACGAATGCGGTTATGACTGAGGACAAGCGTCTTCAAATTTGTCAACGCGGAGAAGTCTTCCAGCCGCTGGATCTGCATCAGTGTACATCGTCGCACACACACAACAGGCTGCCAGCAAAAAAGTGTCCCCCCGTATGCCTTTGTAGAAGTTCCCTTCTCTCAGCAAATTGAAACTCCTCAAGTAGGCCGTCGCGTGTCCACCTCGTTCGTTAGTGCATGCACACATGTGCGTAAAATTGAATCTTCCAGTCACACACACACACATGCATACGTCTTTCTACCAACTATTAGGAGAAAATACGCCGACAGCTTTTCTCGCTAGAGTCGCCGCGGTCCCCACCTAGTATAGCAGCACGTTTCTTGCTCCAGATACATACATATATACACACACAGAAGGGAAGCTGCACATGGTTTGCAAGCAGATATATATGTATATATGTATATAGGCATCAAGGTGCAAACGACAATTCCCTGCGTATATACATACATACATATATACATACATACATATATACATACATACATACATATATATATATATATATATCCACGCAAATATGTCCTCGCTGAGCTGTAGGGGCACCTCTACGTACATCAATACGTAGTGCCTCCGGCAAAACAAAAGACGCCAGCGTGAGCTTTTACGCATATACAACACGTATATGAATAGATGTATATTGTTTGAAGTGTACGAATGAACGGACCCCCGTATATACACGTACGTGTATGTATGGATTTGCGCACATGCAGAAATTCGTGTAGGCGGCTTTTACATTATATATGCACGAGTGAGACACACAATTCCTTTACCGTCAATACACATACGTAGACACACACACACACATACACACAAGTATGTATCCATCCTAATACTCCTACGTATATACATATGTACCAACCGTACGCCTTTATCCCCATCTCTATGTATATATATATCTATGTGTAGAGTTGTACATGCTAACACACCTACACCTCCGCACAGACACACCCACCTACCCACACACGGATAGACATATATATTAAGTGAACTTTTTTCACCATGCAAGAGGACACATACCAGGCACATACATACGTTTGACACACACACACATGTACACATATACATATATATATATGTGTACACAGGTCTGCCTACATATATACCTACATCTATGTAAATATATATACATATATTAGAATCTCTCTTACACTTCAGCCACACGTCGGAGTGTGTGTATGTGTGTGTAAACGCATATATATATGTGTACACGCACGCCTCCATATATATATGTGTATATAGGAGTGCCAGAAATAGATCGCGTCGCAGTGCAGAGAAGGTGCTTGCAAATGCTTTTTGCCCCTGTTTTCTTTGTCTGTCTTCGTTTTCCTCTTTTTCTTCCCTTTCCCTTCCTTTCTTTTCTTTCCCTTTCTTTTCCTTTAATCCTCGAAGTCCCTTTTCTTCCCCTTCCTTGCTGTCCCTTCCTTTTCCTGTTTGTGTCGTCCTCCGCTTCTGCTCCCCTGTTCTCTGCGTAGCACACATTTCCGTGCCCTCTGTCTGTCCACTTTCTCACTCTCTGAGTCTCTGCTGTTTCTCCCTGATTTCCTGACTTTTCTGCTGTCCCTTTCTTCTTTTCTGCTGTCGTGTCCGTCCCTCCTCGGTTTCTCGGGTTTGCTGCTGTCCTTTTCTTCTTTTCTGCTGTCGTGTCCCCTTCTTCTTCTCGAGTCCGTCCCTCCTCGGTTTTTTGGGTTTGCTGCTTCGCTTTCTGTTATCTCCCCCGTGCCCCTCTCTTCCCCCTCCCCACATATGCGAGTCTCTGCGCTCTTCTTTTCCCTCCGTCCGGTCTCACTTCATTTCTCTTATCTACCACTTCCTCTTCCTTTTCTTCCCCTTCCTTTTCTGCTTTATGTGTTTGTGTCTTCGTCTTTTCTTATTCTTTTCTCATTCTCGTATGTTGTTTATTTTTCTTCTCCGATTTTTTTTCGCCAACTTCTCCTCTCGATTCCTTCTTCGATCCTTCGCCTCCTCTCCGTTTCTCTCTGCGTCTCTCTCTTCTTCTTGTACTACCAACTTTTTCCCCCCCCCCCAACGCGTCACGAGTCTTTTTTTTTATTTTTTTCTCCTTCTTTTGTCCTTCTCGATCGTCGGTCTCTCCTTGCCGTTTGTTGGGTCTTTTTTTTCTGCCCTCGGTCTCGCTCGGCTTCCCCGCTCCTCCAGCTGTGGCGCCTTACCTGGTTCTCTGCCAAGTCAAGGACGACGAGATTTTGGTGGTTCCGCAGAGCTGCTCGTAATTTCTCTCCGCTGCCGATCGCGTTGCGCGCAGCTCTCAGCCACCGCAGCTCCAAGTTGAACTGCAGGAACAGTAAATTCTTCAGCAAGTTCTCGCTTAGATCAACCCGCCGCAGTTGCTTGCACGTTGACAAGTCTTCGACTTCCTCTATCCCTTTCCCCCTCGCGTCCAGCGCAAACACTTCACTCAGTCCTACTCTCCGGTTTCCCTCGGCCCCGTCTCTCTTGCTGCTTCCTTCCAGCGTCTTCGTCCTGCTGCTCTTGCTTTCCCCGTCCCTGCTGCTGCTGCTGGCAGCCTCGGGACGCGCAGTTTCGCGCTTCTTCCTCCCTTTGCTGCTGCTGTCGGCGTCGCTGCTGTTGCCCCCTCCTGTCTCTTCGAAGACGTCACTCTCGTTCTTCTTCCTCTTCTTCTTCTTCCTGCTGCTGCTGTTCTCGCTCTTGCTGCCTCCTCCTTCTCTTTCTCCACTGCAGATCCCCTCGCTGCGTTCTTCGTTCGTTGACGCGGAGGAAAAAGAAGAGACACTCCCCTGCGTGTACTTCAAAAAGTGCTTTGATGTCTTCGCCGCCTTCGCGCCATCACCATCACCACCGTCAAAACCCCCACTAACCCCACCATCCCCACCATGAGAGCCGCGACGACCTCCCCCCTCTGCTGCTGCTGCTACCAAGTCGGCAACTAGCGGCAGAGTCAATCGAGGAATTTGTACCTTCTTCTCACGACTATCGCAGACTTCCCCCTCTCTCCCTGCGCTGTCTCCTCTCTCTTGTTTTTGATCCCTTGTGAGCCTCGCCTGCTGCTCCGGCTCTCCTGGCTGCTGCCCGTTCTTCTCGGTTCTGTGCTGCTGTTGCTGTTGTTGCCGCGGCTTCTGGGCCTGGACTTGTCGCTGCTGCTGCTGCTCCCGCTCTTCGACTGGTTGCCGCTGCTTCCGTAACTGCTGCTGCCGGTCCTCCTGCTGGACACGCTGCAGACGCCCCTTTTTTTCCTCCTTCTCCGTCTGCTGCTGTTGCTGCTGCTTTTCTGTCTCCTGCTGCTGCGGCGCCGCGTACCCCCGGTCTTTTCCTCTCAGCGACTGCGAGGTGAAGTTCTGACGACTTGGGAAAGGCGCCCCACGCTGCTGCCTACCTTCCTGTTGCAGCTGTTGCTTCTTCATTTTGTCCTTCTGCTCCTGCCCCTGCTGCCGGAGATTCTGCAGGGTGGCCTGCTGCGGCTGCTTCTGCTGCTGCCCCGTGGAGTTCAATGCGTACGACTGGCTTGCTGTTGCAGAGCTGAAAATGTGGGCCGTCCCTCCTCCTGCCTTCCCAGTCTTCTGCGAATAGGTCGCTCTGCTCTTGGTAAATTGACTACTGTCGCTGCTGCTGTCGGGGACCCTACCACCTGTTGCTGCTGCTGCGCTGCTGCTGATGCCGCGACTGCGTGCGTCTGCCCGTCCCCCGCTGTTCCACGCCTCAGCAGCGATCCTGTCGTCACGCACTTTCCTTTGCTTCTTCGAACGACGAAGGTCCCTCTGGTCCATCTTGCCCCCGATGACGTTGCTGTCGCTGCTAGTCTTCCTGCTCCTCTTACTCCTGCTGGCCTTCTTGTTGCTGCTGGTATTGTTGCTGGTGCTGATATTGCTGCTGGTGGTGTTGCTAACGCTGCAGTTGCTGCTGCTACTACTCGAGTCCCTGGTGCTGGAGCTCTGGTTCCTACCGCGGCTATTGCTGCTTGTAACGCTCCTGCTGCGGCAGCTGTTGTTGCTGCTAGGGCACTCCCCGATGCTCCTCCTGCTGCTCCTTCGGTTCTGCTGCTCTTCCTGCTGGTGCAGGTGCCACTACAGGAAAGAAGGATAGACAGTGAGACGTGCCACGGCTGCTGCTGGCGAGTTGGTTCGCCTGCCCGGTGCGGCTGACGGTTCAAGTGTCTTCTCCCGAGCGCCTGTTCCTCGCCTGTCGGGGCGCTACTGCTGTGTTTTCTCCCAAAATTGTTCCACCTGCTGCCGCTGTCCTTGCTGCTGCTGCTCCTGCTTCGCTTCCTGCCGCCTGCTGCTGCTGTTGTCGCTGCTACTGGGACACTTCTGCCTCCTGCCCTACGCCTCGTGTTCGTGCCGCTGTCTCTTCCCCACCTGCTGCTGGCACTGCTTCTGTTACCCGTGCTGTTGCTCGCGCGCTCACCCCGTTGCTGCTGCTCCTGCTGGAGAGACAGCCGCTGCTTCTCAGTGTCAAAGCGCCTGTATTCCCATCTCCAGCTGGCCCTGTTGCAGTTCCGTCTCGCCTGTCCTCCTGCAGCTGCATGGCCGGCTGCCTGAGGGTCTCGCCGCTCTCTCGCTCTCTCTTCGTCTTTTCAACCCGCCGAAGACGCCCCGATGGTGGGGACTGCCCTTCCACTTCCTGTTGCCGCTGCTCGTCTGTGACCTGTTTGTGTATGTTCCACTAAGCCTGCAGTGCTGTGCTGCTGCTGTCGATCCCGCTGCTGGTGCTGCAGCAGCGACGCTTCTGCTGGTGTCGTCCTGCGGCGGCTAATACGAGGATGTCGTTGCTCTTTCGCGGAGAGACTGCTGCTGGTTCTCCTACGCTCTCCCAGGCTGCTTCCCTTCCCACATCCGCTGCAACGACGCCTGCGGCTGTTACTGTCGCCCACCACCGCTGCTGCTGCTGGTGAATCTCTCTGACGCTGCATTCCCGTCTGACGCACACAGCAACAACCGGCAATAAGGAGAGAAATGCCGCCTGTGCTCTTGCAGTCGACCTGTCCGCTGTTCCGTTGATGCAGGCGACGGCCTTGCTTTTACTTTTAATCCTGAAGGTCGGGTTTCCGCTGCTGGAGCTGCTGCTACTGTGTCGCTGTCGCTGCTGCCATTGTTAGTAACACTGCTGCAGCTGCCTCGCTGACACAGAGGTCGGGAAAGACCGCTGAAAAGCGCGAGTGTAGGGCTTCCTGAAAGCACGGCAAAAGTCCACTTTCTCGTTTGTGCGGGGGAGTGCGGAGCAGGCAGGTCTCCCACAGCAGTGGCAGATTGTGTGCCGCCGCAGAAGCTGTTACCGATCTGACGAAACAAAGAGGAAAACCTACCTACAAGAAGTGCGGTTGCCGGCAGAAGGTCCTTCTGAAAGGTTAAGGGAGTTCTTGGTAGGCGAAGCAGCGGTGGTCGCTGCGGTGGTCGCTGCAAGAGAAGAGCTGCATAGAGAGTTTTGCGGACATGCACCGCACAAAGACGGGTACGTAGCACTACTACACACCGCAGTAGCGAGTCAAGCCCCGTCACGCGGCGGACGCAATTTCTCTCCAGCTTCTGTCTAACAGACGGGGCAGAGGTTGTTGATTTAGCCCGAAGAAAGAAAATGCGAGTCGTAAATACTACTATGTGTACCGCGGAACGAATGCCCATAATGATGCATGTGTGTACCTCTGCTAAAATCTCGCGAGCTGCATGCTTGCGGGAAGTCCCGTTAGAGTACCTGGCCCAAGACACAGTGCCCAGCTTTTTTCCCTCAGCGTAGGTCCGACTTCTCCCTTTTCATTCCGCTGAATTATCCGTACTGGTGTTCTGAATACTGGACGCACAGATGTATTTCGTCCTTTTGATGCTCTAGCTGGTTTTTCTTCTTCATCAGACTGAGATCCTCCACACACGCATGCAGCTCCGACCACGTCGAAAATGACACGGTCCGGCGTAGGTGGCGCCTTCTCGACATGAAAACGGACAATCGACACGTTTTCGCGTGCCATTTGGGGGACGAATGCAGCATCGTTGTGCAAATGTCGTTCTTGGATGGGTGCGAAGGCTTTTCAGACGCCTGCGACACATGCCAATGAAGGACTTCTGTTCAAGAATTTAAAACCACGTGTGCACGTCTACACTGTACGGATCTTCAAAGTGACAGTCACATACGCAGGTTTTGCAGACGTGCATAGATATGTATCTATATCTCTCTCTATATAGACATATGTGCTGCGCACTTCCCGATATGCACACATTTGTGAGTGCCCTCGGTGTCGAGCTGCGCGTTCCACCGTAGTCAAGTAGAACAACTGCAGTCAGAGTTTCCACACCCCATGCATACATATGTATAAAGCTGTTCTGCACAGGCATCAATACGGGTAGGTTTGAGACCCGCAGTTTTGTGCAAGGTTTCTCTTTGCTAGTTTGCATGAAGTGACTGCACTGATGTGCGGACTGTATATCGTTTCAAACCGCCTTTATTCAGAGTTAGTAAGACGTCCGCGTTAACCCTCGCTCTTCAGACGTAAAAGAGAGGTTGCCGAAGCAGTGTCAGGTCTACATAGGATTATACACCCACCTTCAGAAAAAGGCCGTTTAACCGGGCGCGGCGTCGCCGGCCAAGCACAATAAACAGGCAATGTACACACCCGCGTCCTCATCACGGCGTGAACATTTCAAGGCATGCTAGAGAGATGAATCCGTCGCACCGGCCGACAGTATTTCGACTGTGTCGGTGGATGTGCACATTTGTCAGACGCCAACGTACGGCCGCATCGGTTCTACCATAGTCTAATTCTCTGCGTCACGTTTATACATGCAACGCACTTTTGTTATTGGTCGCAGGTAGCCGAGATGCAGGGGATAGCTCACAGCCCCAGAACCTCATCACGCGCAAAGTCAGCGACAAATGGATGTCGCTTGGCAAGGGGTGGCCTTTGTGGCGGCGTCTTCATCGTCATGTCTGGACCAACTACGAAGCGCCTTCACCTTGTGCGACATTCCAGTACAACTCTATCCTTGTGCAGTTCGATCTCTGAGGAGAAATGGTAGCAGGAGAATATATTTGTTCAATCAGTGCAGGATGCGCTCACGGAGGGATGCGTCCGGAAGTTCACTGTATCGTCATATGCCAAGTGTGTTGCCATATCCATCAGCTAGACTGCTTCCACTGCACAGCTTGGTTGTCGGACCTCACTGCCACCTGTGCGCTTTTTGTGTAGCGTCCCAGAACAACGTGCGGACACGCAAGATTCGCATGAAATCATTTGCCCCGTAGTTTTCCGCCACCTCGAAAGACGGCACAGACACTGGTGTACCGTATGCATTTGCCACACGCACATCGACTGCTGAGCAAGACCCCATAGGCCACCCTGGACTACCTCAGCAAGCCGTGGAATTTCGTCCTGCGTTTCGCTGCAGTTCGGCGTTTTTCGCTGAGAGCACCGACAATAACACGCAGGGGCAGCTGCTGGCTCGAGACGTGCTGCTAATCTTCCAGCAAGAAAGAGAGGGATGGCTGCTCCAGGAAGCAGGCGATCGGGTAAAGACAAAAATATCAGCATAGGGAGGATGCTTGCAGCAAAGCAGGGAAAAACACAGATGAAGAGCCCACTGTCGTTGCTTCAGAGAGTAGCGCCGTTGCTTTGGATTAGTCCAGATTATCGCGTTCAGCACTGCGTCGAGGCACTGCGCATGTAGGAAATGACGTTGCCCTCGCATAGGAACTTAACTTCGACGTAGGAGTTCTCCAGCGCAGATGATACTGCAACGCCACTTTAATTACCTCGTGGCTAAGCCGTTGTCGTACACGCGTTCACGCATGAAAAACCTAGAAGGTCTTTTTTTTGTAAGACAAGAGACGAAACCCCGTTCCAGCGCGACTACTTGCACGGGAAGTCTTGCACCAGTAGAGGTAGTGTTTTTCCTACATATGAAACTTCAGCATAAACACCTCACTGCCAAGACAGCTAAGCTCAAAGAAGAGGCCGAGAAGATTCCATCCACAGCTTGAGATAACCACCACGAGGGGCCCACACCTGCCTTTTGCAAGGAGTTTTCCGTTAGAGAAGCAAACCAGTTGTGTTGTTTCCAAGGCCTCGAATTGCCTTTTCTCATGTCAGATATCCACGTCTGTTGAAACGCGGAAAATGCGGAGCAGCAGTGCTGCTGGAAGTCTGCCAGGCACAGAGAGTTGTACGTCATCACTCTGAACTACTGAGAGCCACCAGCAGAGTCTGGTTGGAAACAGACTTCCCCTCCTCTCCCACCAGCCCTCAGGCACCAGCGCTCAGAAGAATTGTCTTTTGAGTTCTTATGTCGAACTAAAACGCTGGAAGCACTGCCTCTCCCACGTAGAATGTGTTCAAATAGACACATATACGTATGCATACACGTACGACATATATATATATATATATATGTTTATATTTACAAACACTGAACGTGCACATTCGTCGTCACGTACATACCTGTAAGGAAAAAATATTTGGGATGCCGTATTTGTTTGTACCATACTACACACGGGTGAATCTACGTAAGCGCTGGCACGCACACACTACGTGCACGAGCTGCAGTCCGGTCTCTGAATTTCTCGTATGTGCGTTACCCTCTGCAATCATACGGAACGATACTTCATACGCCTGAAAATCTACGTGGTCGTAGAGACGCCTATGCTACACTCGTGCGAATACATCGTACGTGTGGGAAATATCTACCTTTCTCTAAATACGTGTAACTCCGTAGAGTCTGCGTGCGCGGCCCAAACTCCGTGAGTAGGCGGCACCATCGCACAGAAACATGTGCACTTTCGCTGCCTAGGGTTAAACCATTCAATCTGTGCGGACCGTCACGCTAAGGAGTGCATTTGTGCCCGCTGAAACACTTTGGTAAGGGATTCAAGCTGTATATTTGGGTTAAGAGGGAAGTTTCGCCCCCGCTGGTCATCAGCCGTTGCTACACGAACTCGACCAAGGGCGCTGGAGAACCTTTCTTTCCCTCTCCGGTCTTTTACGTTGTAATCTCCCGCCAGATCACACCACTGGACAGCAGCGTCAGCGCCCCAGAGGTTGATTTTTGTATCTTTTTACCAACTTGCTGCGTGTCGTTCTCGCGCATCTGACAAAGATTTTGACGCCACTGGAGCGTTGGCCGTCCACTTGTGGACTGTGTGCCGCTTAAACAAGGCTGCACGTACGTAGCATGCGTCTTTCTGTCTACTTGTGCGCATGTGCGGAACAAGCAAGCAGCGTCGACGTAATATATGTGTGTAAGTGGCTCTCCTTTCGGTTTCCAAACTGCATTCACGCTACGGCTTCTTGTTCTTCTTCACGGCGCACGACACGGTGAAGTTGTCGCGTGAGCCGGTTATCCGGACAAGCGACTGAGAAAGGAGGAGAAACTCCGGAGAGTTGAACAAATTCATCTTTCAAATTTTATAGTCGAAGAGAGGAAAGCAGCTGGAGGACATCCTGTCTGCCTGCCTGTTTTGCGCCTTCCTGGAAGCCACTTCTTAATATGTGTGTTCCTCACGGTCTTTACCCCTAAAGAGTCTACAGCGGGGCCTACATCGCAGTTTATTTTTGTCGTCCCCACTTTCTACAGTGTCAAAGGGAAGGGGCTGCGGGGAACCAAGAAGACGTTTATGCTTCTCGTTTGTGTGTGTGGATGGAACCAGAAAAGTCGTCCAGCCGTTTGCTTAGAATGATCCACAGAGCTACGATGAAGAAGCGCCGCTGGTGGCGCCTCAGCGGCTTCTGCGTCTTTTCCAGGATTTTCAGCAGAAGTTCGTCCGGCCCAGCGGAGAACCTCTGGGGTCACTTCTTCCCGTCTTTTTTGTCTCTAGTAAATTGGAAAGGACGAGCCCAGGAAGCCGAAAGTGTCTGCTTTTCCTCAGTGTACGTGTACACGTCCACAGGTCAGCAAAAGGGCACGTACACGTGCACGTCGGATGCCCACACATCGGTGTACAGAAGACAGATGTTTTTCTCTTTGTACGTAAACACGGGAAACATATGTATATATATATACATATATGTACGTATATCGCTATGTGGGCCACTTTGTGGTGGTTTCACGCATATAGTTGGAGAGTTTCAGAAGAAAAACACCAAGACCGGAACAATTTTTTGACACTCGAACAGACTTCGTGTTACGAAGAAGAAGCAGCGGGGCCACGAACAGGTGTGTCGTCTTCTTGTTCTACTTTTACACAGACTTTGAGCGTTCCTTCTCGTGGCATCACTTTGACACGTTTGTTTCTCTCGACGTCGCCACTTGTACCGCGACCCCCACTTTCTGTCGTTCCTTCTTCTGCTTTAATAGCCAGTTTCTCCTTCTCGGCTGTTTTTCCTTTCTCTTCTTTTTCTGCTTCCTCTTCATCAAGGCCAGCTATATCTTTCACGACGCAGAAGCCGCACTGCCGCAACTGCTCGTGCGTGTACACGTCGCAGTCCCTACCAGCCGCAGAACAGCACATTCACGTCGACTTCCCATTTTATACACGAGCTTCCTGCTTCCACGCATGCATCTATACACATATATATAGGAATTTGTGTAGATGTATAGAGAGAAATTTCCAGGAGTGTCGACACGTATATGCACGTACACATATATGTACGTACATATCTATCCATACACGTATAATAAGAAGCTAAATACATACATATAGATATACATATAACTCTCCTTCTCCATACATATGTATATGTATATACACCTGTACGTTAGTATTTGTAGCAGGCTCTGTGGATAGGTAGATCCCTGATGACTCGTCCGCAGCAGGGCACCTCTAGCAACCTCGGCGTCAGTTCTCCAACTCATGAGTCTCTGCTGCTAAGTCCTTCATACGTTTCACACATCGGCATCTGCATGCAAGTAAGCCAGTGAGACAAGCGTCGGCAACTGACTCCTTGTGTCCTCTGCCTTCTGCGACTCCTTTAAAAGTGCGAATAGCCGCACACACGTCTGCCTACACAGAAGAGACACCGCCGTTGCTCCACGGAGTTCCGCGATCCCTTGGTCACAACCACCAAAAAGGCTCGTACTGGGTGACGACGAGCCACGGAAACAAGACAACGAGTTTCTGCCTCTCCCTGGCGGTCACTACTCCAGACAGAGACGGCTGAAAAAGTTGTTTGCAGAGGATGCTGTGCAGGTGGCACCCGAGCAAACCTCTGCACGTGTGTGGGCCGACGGGCGGACAGACAGAGAGCGAAAAAAAGATAGTCACACACCGAGGAAGAAGCAGACTGACTGCCGAAGGAGAGCTGAAGCCATCGAGAGCGTGGCAACGTGTTAGCGCATATTCGAAGATGCACGTGTCTTACTCGGCTTTCTATCCCCCAACACACCCCTGCACTGCAGACAGAGACTGGCGCGCCAGCTGATATGTACGGAGAAAGGACGCTCAGACAAAACGAAGAGAGGGATGGAAAAGCCCGCGGGGCGCCCACGTGCAGGGGTGGAAGCCAGACACACACGTCAGAAGACAGGCCGTGGGACGAAGGGGAGAACGTGTGGCGGGAAGAGACATACAGAGAGAAGGCGGCTGCGCAGAGGCAGACGGGGGATGCGGAGGGGTCAGAACAAACGGCGCCACGTACGAGGAGCGAGTCATAGAATAGCCTCATATAACGGGTGGCGCGTAGGGGGAGGTCCTTAGTAAAAGGCGTCCATACAGGTACGTCATTGTGTGGACTGTGTTGGTCGACAGCAGCGACGCCAAGACATACGCATGCAAACACGTACATATCTTGTCTCTAGTTGTCTTCCGGATATATCTTGTCTCTAATGCTTCCGTATATTTCTTGCTTCTAGTTGTCTCCTTTCTAGGAATTTGCGTATCTGTCTATCGGTCTGTCTATCTATCTGTGTACCTCTCTGTGTGTAGACTGCTGTGTCCACCTGTCTATGTATCTGTCGATCTAGCTATGTATTGACGTGTGTGGCTAGCTATCAATATATCTATCAACCTATGAGCCTGGCCATTTACCTAGGCGTGAAGCTACCTATCTATGTGTCTATCAGTCTATGCATCTGGCTATTTATCTATGTGCTGCTATCTATCTATACACGTATACATATATATATACATATGTCTATGTATTGGCGTGTGTAGGCAGCTATCTCCACTTTCATCAGTCTTTGCATCTGTCTATTCATATATGTGTGTGCAACTATCCACATATATATATATATATATCAGTCTGTGCATCTCTCTCTACTTACCTACGTATCTACCTACCCACATGTTTACACACCTATGTATGCGTTCACATATTCATGCACGTGTATCCCTGGGACTACGGATGTGTTTCCTATTTACGTATTAGTTGACGCGTCTGTCTGATTCTCTGTTTTTATCTATGTGCCTATTTATCTACGTACACGTGACCGACCCGCGCGCATGCATCTGCATCCACACACAACCGGAATTTTCTTCCTCTCTGTGTCCCTATCTACACGTATGTATATGTCTATGCACAACCGTCTCGCCGCCTTTTGAAGCTACTGCTTCGCCGTGGTCATTGAAGCGCCCCCGCCGTCGCGTCTCCCTCCCTGCTCGACGCAGAAGGGGGGGGGGGACGGCCACGTTCAGAGTCGTGAAGACTTCCTAAAAGTAAACTTTTCCCGGACAGAGATGGTGGCAGAAACGCGCCTCCTGCGCCCCGGAAGAAACGGCGCCGTCCACACGCAGGAGGACCGGTACAACAGACAGTCTCGGCGAGGAAGAAACTCAGACAAGTCTTCCGGAAGAGAAACGTCGACAGCAGCAACAGCAGCAGTGTGCTCAGGTACGTGTACACCTGTCGAGAGAGACGTCAAGGTGGCTGCTGCACAGGGGGAGACTGACCCCCCATGAAAACACGTGCAAAAGAGGCAGAGACTCGTGGAAAGGGAAGAAGCAGCAGCAGATGGAAGAAGCGTGTAGACGGAAGACGCTGTAGACAGACGAACGAGGACAAATTCTCTCCGCAGACGTTGTGTCCGCGACAATACGAAAGAAATGCGTCCCGGGGAAAGCGGCACGCGGACGCGCCGCCGTCGGAGCAAAACAGCAACGCGCAGACGACCAGGGACACGCACAGGCAGCAACGTTGACTTTTCACGAGAAACATGTACACACACACACGCATGTAGATAGATAGACAAATACGCCACAGACAGGTGGAGATAGACACGCAGATAGATAGACGTCGGTGGAGGTAAAAACGGGAGGTGGCCAACATGCAGGAATGCTCCAGTGGCCACGACCCGATACTACGCAGAGCGGCCTCAAGATGTGCAGACACACAGAAAGAGACAGAAGGACAAAAATACACACACATACACATATATGTGCAACCAGAGGGGCCTCAAGACGTGAGAAGATAAGAGTGGAAAAGAGAGACACATATACATGTATACATATATATATATATATATGTACGCACGCAGAAAGGTTTCAAGACGTGAGCAGAGACAGACATAGAGAGAGATACACATACACACGTATGAATATATATATATATATATAGGCAGAGAGGTCTCGGGACGTTAGTAGTGAGAGATACACACACAAAGATATACACCCATATATACAGGAAGGCCTCAAGACGTCGCGAGAGAGAGACGGACATAGATAGACATACATATACACATATATATATATGTATACACGCAAAGGGGCCTTAAGGCGTGGGAAGCCGGAGCGAGACACACACACACACACATATCCATATATATAGACGTTTATAGAAGGCATCCTCGCACATTTATTGATACACATACCAACAGCAACACATATAGAAAGGGAGAGGTACGGAGGTAGACACACAATCGATAAAAAGAGACACACACATATACGTGGACGGTAGAGATACATTTGCACAATGTTTACTAACGAACTCGCTTAACTATGGCCCCGCTGCTACGTGAGATGGCGTTTTCGTCAGGAAACAGTATAGCTTACGCGCAGAAGATATTGAGACACTCGGGGCACCGGCTGCCTCCTGCAGAAAAGGAAGAAAGACCGACACACATAGACAAGAAAGCGTGGACAAACTTTCTTCATATCAGCAGTCATCAACATCCATCAACCGTCTGGACCTCCTCGGGAAAGCACAGATATGCAGGAGCATATCTGCGAAGAAGGGAAATGCGTGTAGAGAGCTCGCACAACGTCGCGGTGAGAAAGTGGGGGGGACTTGTTAGACAAACACGCAGGTCGTCGTTTTTCTTCGCTGAGCCGCCTGCGAGCCCCAAGTGAAACGAAGCTCGTCTGTCTGGAAGAACTGATACGATAAGACGCGGACGCTCTGATTTGAAGAAAGTTCACCCCACACGCAGACGACGTCGAAGAAGAAAAGGAGCGGAGAAATATGACTGCAGACATAAACGTGACACATCTCTCTTCATCACATACGACTGTCTGGACTGATACATACACGTACACACATACATATATATGTGTATGCGTGTATATCTGTATGTGGGCATGTGTATGGATTCTAACATATATAACAGCGCCTCTCTCCCTATAATCACTTTTGCGACCCTGGATCCACTCGTTGAATTTCACTGCCGGGAAGAAGAAAGGGCCACTTCTTCTATAGCACAGAGAGGAGAGACTTTGATGAAGACCTGCAGGAAGGGGTGCTGATTCGTAAAACATATGACACAGTCGAGAAAATCTTGACTTCCCGGCGAAGGAGGAGAAGGTGTGTGCAGCCTTTAAAACAGAAGTGAGCAGTTCACGTCCAGGGGGAAGGCAAGGCGCTCAACAAACGCAGGGAGTGACTCACGCCACACACGCAGGTCTTGCCTGGGTGGGACGTACATACAGGAAGGGCGGACACATACCAGCATCTACGGGAAGAGTGAAGGGCACTACCACTGCTACGAAATACGAAGAAGCAGCTCGTCAGACCAGAAGACGGACGAGAGCACTCGCAAAAAGACAAGGAACCTGCTTCGGCGAGACAGACAGCAACACCTTCATCAAAGAGAAGCGACCGTCTTCTCGGAGGACGAGAGACAAAAAACTCAAAGAAGCGGAAAAAAAAAGAAGGAACGCGGTCCGTCTGTCTCCGGCAGGACGATCGGAGAAATGCTCACAAAAAGCAAGAAAACACGTACATATGCGTATACATATATATGTATTGAACACAGATCCGGTCTACATATCAACAACAAGCAGATTTCGACAAGTTGCACACAAACACATATATATATATATTACATATATTATATATAGAATGAATATATTATCTATATGCTACATAATATATGGGGATCAATAAGTCTGAATAGACCTGTTCATATATGTGGTGTGACTACGCAAGTATATATGTACATACATATATATCTATGCACTGTCTTACGTCTGCTTCAAAGATATATACATAGCCAAGTACGCGCACGGCGAAAACGTACCGCTGAAGTACTTTGATATGAGAGTACACATACGTATATATATATATATATCTATACATGTATTCGTAGGTATACGTACGCATGCGAAGGTGTATGTATGTATGTATATATATGTATACGTATATGCGTGTATACGTGTGTACGTGTATATACATACATACATCCATATATATATGTATGCATACACACGTACATGTATATGTGTATGCGTACGAATACATACGTGTGTAAACGAATGTACATGTTGTATGTACGCGTATGTGCATGCATGCAAGAAACGTGTGTGAAAGCGGGCTTGCGTACGTACGTGTGCGTGGGTACAAGTCTATACACGCAAGTGACGTGCATGCGTCGGTAGATGCATAAATCCTCACTACTAACCCGACAAAGCCACACTATCATGACGAAAATATGTAGATGAATTCATTTAAAAGAGTTTCCTGCAGAATTCGGCGCCTCGACGCCGGAAACACGAGGCTCTGGCAGGCGACACATGTGTGTCTTGCAGAAAAGAGAAAAAGTGTCAGACGAACAGAAGCGCAGAGGTCACGCAGATGGGGAAGACGTTTCTTCAGAGATTTGCGCCCTGCACACGAGTCCCGCGATGTTTCGTCAGAAGCAGATTACACACTTCAACGAACAGAGGAAAGAACGACCGTCAGCCGGGGCTCGAAGTTCTGCTGCCGCAAGAAAGAGGAAAAAAAGAGATACCTTTTCCGAAGTCGATGCCACATGCAGCGCAGATACGCTGCGCTGCAGGGAAGTCGCTTGGCAGCTGCGACAGAAAGCGCAGACATCATCATTCACAGCACCCCGTACTTGCGATGGTCATGCACGTATCACATAATCGTGGTCCATACACTGCGTTCGCGGTGTACGAACACCCCAGCAGAGACGTGAACTGCGACAGTTTTGGAAATCCTATCACATATTCGTGGTCCGTTTGCGGTGTACGTACACCCCAGCAGAGGTGATGCGCGGAGTGACAATTTTAGTAATCACATCACGTAGTCGTCGTCCATACACTGCATTTGCGGTGTACAGACACCCTAGCAGAGAGGAGCAGAGTAACGCTTCTGGAAACTGTGTCGCATAGTCGTCGTCCGGACACCACATTTGCGGTGTACGTACACCCCAGCAGAGAGCGCATGGTGTGACAGTTTTTGAAAACAAGACGTCTACAAGACGGAAGAGCGTAGACAGGGACGAAGGACCCCGTGCACGTGCGAGGGAAAAGATACTGTAAAGGGTTGTGCCACCAGGAAAGAAGCGAAAAAACACCCGAAGTGAACATTCTACGGGTAATGACGGAAAAGAGAGCAAAAATGAAGTCACCAGAGCGTCAAAAGACGGCAGCAACGGGCAAAAGCGACACCGGAGTGTATCGCCAGGTAGCACACACGTGCGACAGCGCCCCACAAAAATGTGATTATCTACCCGAGACTGGAGAGTTGTTCGCAGCAGGTCGGTCAGGGAAACAGCAAATTTCGCAAAGTGCGAGAAGCAGAAAACGAAGTGGACTGGGGAAACTGCTGTGTTGGAAGGGGCTTACTAAGACAGACTGAGATGCGACAAAGGAAGGCAGTCGACGACGGTCGAAAGCTATTCCAGGAAGAGAAAAGAAATGAAGAAAAGCAAGCAAGCAGTCGTGCATGCGAAAAGGCGAGGCCGAGTGTGCACCTCGTTGAGGTGTGTTCGACGAAAGTGGACGAGGAAGACATGCGAAGAATACGACGGCGGAAAACGCGACGCGCAGAGAAAGAGCCACGAAGAAGAAAGCAACGACCCTCTTCATGTTGCAAGGAAGACGCGGAGAGGGAGTCGTACGTACACCTCGTGCACCCGTATTTTAGACGCGCTGTACAGCAGAGAAGAAGTACATGAGTGTCACACACATCAGACGCAGCGGAAGAATAGGTGCAGCAGCGACAGGAGCAGCAGGGACAGCAGCAGCAGCGATAGCAGTAGCAGAAGGATTGCTGCAGCAGCGGTAGCAGCAGCAAAATTGCCGCGGCAGCGGTAGCAGCAGCAACAGCAGCAATAGAACGGCTGCAGCAATAGCAGCAGCAAAGCCCGGTCGTCGTCCTGGCGTGAGAGAACACGTAAGTAACAGAACAGGGCGAAAGCAAGTGCGTGGCCGCAAGAAAGCGAGGCATCCCCGCACTTTCCTGCAGAGGGAAGGACATGCAGAAACGCCCGGGCGGTGGTGCGGCGCGAGCGACAGGCAGACGCGTGCTGCGTAACGGGCGGTGGGCAGCGACACGAGAAAGAGCCGGAGATTTGTCGGGCAGCGGGACTGGGCACAGACTCCACCAAGTAGTCTCTCTTTAAACTGAGCGTGTCTCCATGAAAGAAAAAAAAAGAGCAAATGCGCCGCGATGCTGCGCGTGGCAACACGGGCAGCGGTGGGAGACCAACCACCGTGTCGGCAGAGCCGTGGACGTGACCCGGGTTTTGCTGCTCTCCGGTAGCTCGCCTGCACGTGTTTCTCTCGTCAGGCTTCGCACAGAGGGGGAATAGATCTACAGAGAAGAACTGCCGGGTGCGCTTCGCCCGAAGACGGAGCTCAGGGTGAAGAGGCAGACGTGCAGGCCGAAGAAAAACAAAAGAAACTCTTCCTACCCCACCCTCCCATGTGAAACGGGTGAGGCTTGCAGCACACACATGCAAACTTGGCGTAAAGTGGTAATGCAGAACAGTCCTTTACTACCTCTATATCTACATACATACATGCCCACCCACGAAAACAGACCTGTAGTTCTCTATATATCAACATATATATATATATGCGTATGTATACGTGTACGTGTATCTACGTATACATATACACATGCACATATACATATATGTATACAGTCGTATCCTTCACCATACAAAAACCTCCACATATATATATTTATAGATACACATACACGTATCCATACGTGGACCTTTATGCATACATGTACACACATATATGTATATATATACTCGTGCGTACGTGTGGGTCTGCATACATATACATCCATGCGCATACATACATCTGTATATACATAAATACCTATGTGTAAGTCTATATATACACATACATATATACGCATACATACACGTATAGACGTTAACACACATATACATACGCGTATCTCTCTATCATTTACACACACATTCGTAACAACCGTATACGTGAACATTATAGACATGTCCACCTATAAATGTAGAAGACACAGACGCATACATACATATATGTATAACACGAGTATGTATAGACGTATATCTTTACATGTGCTTTTGCATACATACATACATACATAGGCAATACACATGCGTAAATGAAACAGGGTACACGTCTACATATACGTGCGCCTCTGTCTATATCTATATACAGACACACGTGCACAAGGAAAATGGAAGTGTATCCCATACATACATATATATATCTATATGTATATCTACGTCTACATCTATCTATCTATCTATCTACCTATCTATCTATATATATGTACATGTATATATGTTGTGGTATGCCTGTGCTACCGACGGATCTGGGTATATATACATATATATATATATAAAGACATATAGGATGACAAGGGGCGTATACACCTCCTAAATCTGGGGTGGAGGAAACTGTGAGAGGCTCAGGCAGGAGGAGAGCCGGCCACTCGTTAGACACCGGAAGACGCTGCGCAGTGTACAGGTGCCAGCGAAACAGAGAAAGTGCCTCGTGTGAGCGAGAGACGGACATTTGTTCGCAATGTTGTTGATAGACCAAGCCGAGGAAAACGCGAGGAATGCGAATGGGGAGAGGAGGAGAAGAAGCGTGACGTGCGCGCAGAGAGTCGGCCGGAAGGCAGCCGCAGGGGACGAAGAACGCGCGTGCAGTCGCAGGAAGGAAGGGGAGACGAGACGGCTTCTCAGCGTGCTGCTGCGGGGAGAGACGTGCAGCAGCAGCAGCAGCAGCAAAGGGAAACGGCGGGCGCGGCCAAAAGAAGCGGCACCCCTGCCGGCAGGAGGCAGGAACTGCTACGCGCATTATACAAAGAACGTACACGAGGTGTCGCACGCAGCAGCTGTCGCGTGAACGAAGGAGATTTACAGCAGCTGCCGCATATGTGCAGGGGATCCACAGCAGCTGCCGCATATGTGAAGCATATACCTGTTCAAAAGGAGGAGGAGGACAGAGGTTGTGGAATGCACGAGAGATGTCCGCCGGCGAGACCAGATGCAGAAAGCAGCACTGCAGACAGCCGCAAGGCACACGCGCAGCAACAGGCAGTTCAACAACAGCAGCCGCAGCAGCAGCAGCAGCACAGGAAGCAGCAAGCGCCGTCGGCAGCAGCAGGGAGAGGTTCCCCAGACACAGCTGCAGGGCTAACAAGTGCCGACCTGGCACCACGCCTGGTTCCGAGAGGCCTCGTGCAGAAGACGTGCGATCAGCAGCAGCAGCGGCAACAGCAGCAGCAGCTGTTGCAGGAGTCTCGGGAACCGACGGCACAGAGCAGCAACAGCAGCAACACAAATACACACACACAAACACAGAGCAGGAGCAGCTGCAAGAGGGACAGGGGAGGAGAAGGATCAGCAGCAGCTCAGCGGAATCGCAAGGAGCAGCAGGAATACACCAGTGAACGACTGCAGCAGCAGCAGGGAAGTGTGACAGGAGGTGCACCACAGCGCAGCACCAGCAGCATCATCCTTGCGGCACCAAATGTTGACACGCAGCGGCTGACTTTTCTCTCATACACTCCCACTACTGCGAAGCACATTGCAATACACATAAGTACGCAGTTTCATATAAATATATAAATATACGTATGTCTCTGCATGCGCTTATGTGTAGACTTGTTCGTTGCACCAGACCTTGACACAGTAGGTGTACCCATCACCCACAAGGCACACAAATCGAAATTCTTTTCAGTAACGAGCAACAGAGTAGTCGACGTAATTACAGAACTACGTCCAAACACTCTACACATATACATATATATATACACACTATAAATATTCTATACGTATACACATACATGCGTACTGTCCATAGATATCTGTATGTTCTACGCGCCTTAGCATACACCTTCATACATATATACATACACACACATATTCAGACACTCTTAAAGATCCGTACAAGCGCGAGTATATACGTGCATGCACACGGATGCACTTATATATATATCTATGGGAGAGACAGACACGTGCAGAGAGCTTTGAATAGGGACGGGCATTAATGAATGATGTTCACTCATCGGCCCACACATATATCTACACGTATACGTGCACACACACACACACATACATATCTACGTACGTGAATACACATACATACATATACATCCATACACATACATACACACACACACAGACACACCTACACATGCAAACCTATATACATACGCATACATCCTTACATACACGCATTTATACATAGAACCATATATACATACACACACGTACACATACATACATATACATACATACAAACATATACATACATACATATACATACATATACATACATACATACATATACATACATATACATACATATATACATACACACATACATACATACATATGCATACACCCATACACCCATACATCTCCATACATCCATACATACATTCATACACATATATAAACACACACATGCACACATATACACCCGTCTGTACATGGCCACGTCTTCATATACGAGTGGACGTGTGCATGTACATATGCGTATGTAGCCACTTGTATCTATTATACATGCCATACAGCAGTTCTCAGCAGAAGACGCATCTACATCCACTCATTTTCAAGGAAGAAGAAGTCAGCGTGGGTGTGTCTATTGGCAGTGCCCTTTCTCTCGCGGCGTAGATAAAATCAAATATACCAATGCGAAACTAAAGAAATACCTACACATACTTTTCACTGTTCATCAGCATGTGCCCAGCAGCCGTGCCCCACTATCCACACATATACATATATTCTCCATATTATGTATGTATATACCCATATGAATACGTACATTTATATATACGCATATATGCAAGTACATACGTATATATATATATATAATATGTATACATATGTACATATACGTATATCTCTATCTATATACATACATATATTCTCCGCATTATACAGATCTCTCTCTCTCTCTATATATACACACACATGTATATATGGCCGTATATATATACACGACATATATATATATATATATGCGCTTTATCTATTGCATTTGTAGACATCACAGAGGGACACGAGGGGGACTCACCCTGCAGCGGCTGGGAATGGTGCAGAGCTTCGCACTGCACTGCGGGCAGACGTAGGCAGCGTAAGTGAGCCGCTGATGGCAGCCGCATAGCGCTGCGGTGCTGTTGATTTTATAGGAAGGAAAGCCCATGCGAATAAGACACGGCTGCATGCGCCTGGTCCTGCAGCAGCCGGGGCAGCACCGGCACACGCGCAGCAGCAACAGCAGCAACGGCTTCTCCTCTCGAAGCTGCGCGTCAGCAACGCACAAGAAGGCCGCGCAGCACTGGCGCCCTGCGGCTGCCGCGGCACCGCACATATCCTGGTGCAGCAGCAGCGGCGCCTTGCGCACGACGAAGACGACCCGAGGCAGCAGCAGCAGCGGCAGCATCAGCACCGGCAGCGGCGACAAAGAATAAGAAGACGAAACAGAGAGCAGCAGCAGCAGAAGCAGGAAGAAGAGTCGAAGCCCCAGTATCGAAGAAGAAAGGGCACGGGCACGTACGGCAGGTAACAGCAGCACTGGCAGCCGCGCACAGCAGGCTGCGACTCCTTCGTCTACAACTTCTTCCGTTTTCTTCCTCTTCTCTGTCTTGTTGCTGTTATCCCTCCCTATTTCCACCAGCGTGTACACACATGTATAGCTCTCCTGTAAGCAGCAGCTGCAGGAGCAGCAGCAGCAGCTGCGAGACGTCGCAAGCAGCAAGAAGACGGGTGGGGAAATGCACCAGCAGCAGGAACGGCCGAGGTAGCACCGGCAGGAGCGGTAGAAGCAGCAGCAGGAGCGGGAGAGGCAGCAGCAGCCGGAGGACCGGGAGACGGAGCAACAACAGGAGCGGGAGAGGCACCAACTGCAGGGGTAGAAGAGGCAGCAACAGCGGGAGCAGGAGTGGCAGCAATAACAGGAACGGGAGACGGAGCGACAGCAGGAGCGGGAGAAGCAGCAGCAGCAGGGGGGGAGAAGCAGTTACAGCAGGGCCGGGAGAGGCAGCCGTAGCGGGGGCGGGAGAAGCAGCAGCAGGAGGGCAGCGATGGAGCAGGTCGCGCAGAAGAAGAAGATAAGGCAGCAGATGGGAAATGGCGCAGCTGACGCAAAGGAGAGGGGGGCAGCAGCACTCCGGCAGAAAGTCAGCAGAGCTACAAGTGAGGCGACAAGAAGCCGCTGCAGCAGGGTGCCGAGTGAGCAGCGCAGCGGCCTGGTAGGCGCTGCAAGAAGCGACACGGGGCCGCGACGAAGAAGCAGCAGCGGCAGCAACCCGTCACTGCTTCTTGAACAGCAGGCAAGAATGCGCAGCGATGCTAACAAGAGGCACACACCAAGAGAGATCCACATATATATACATATATATACGTATACTAATGTATGTGTTATGCTAGTACACCTCTGACACATACTATTCAACAGGTACGTATATATATGCATGCGTCGTATGTAGCTACACTAAGAAGAGACACCTGTACCCATACAACACCACGACGCACACGCATGTATCCACAGACAAATATATATACACGTCGACGTCTGCAGACACACACATGCACAGAGATATATACGGGAACGACGCAACCAAAAAGGAGCCTCCTTCCTCCGAAACGTCAGCAGGAAACGCAGCAGGACCATCAACGCGCACTGCTACTGCATGTACCACTCTACGAGCAGATACACAGGCCGACCTATACGCGTGTCCAGATATATCTAATATATATTACTACTACACACGCATCTCTGTAAGCAGACACACATGCCGTCCTACACCCCTGGCCATATACATGTAATATATAGACTGCTGCTACTCACACAGGTGGCCAAGCAGACACACACGCCGTTCTATACGCGTGGCCATATATATATGTATATGTGTACACATTCACGTATATAATGTGTAGATGACTACAATTTCTACATCCGTGAAAGCAAAAATGCCGTACTATACTCCTGCCCGCGGAAACATATATATACATATACGGTATAGATTACTACCACATATACAGCACTGCAAGCAGACACATAAGCCGTCTTCTACGCCTGCCCATGGATAGTTACGATATACGGATTCCTACTACTACGTTGAGCTGGGGCAAGCGTACACCTACGCCGTCCCACGCACATGCTCATATGTATATCGAATATATGGAAAGTCTACATACAGCTACGCAGACACGCAGACATGCATGCCCACAGACAGAATCTTCACCAATACATACACGTACATGGCCACGCACCGTTGAACACACAAGCGCACATGCATACATACATACATATTATACATACATATATATTATACATACATACATATTATACATACATACGTACGTGACATACATACGTGCATAACATACATACGTACATAACATACATACGTACGAGGCATACATACGTACATAACACACATACATACATACAGTACATACGTACATAACATATATACATAACATGCATACAACCACACGTACAACTACACATGCAACCATACATACGTACAACCATACATACATACATACTTACACACGCATACATATAAGCATACATACATTATATACGTACATACCACACATACCTGCATACATTACGTACGTAAATAACATACATACGTACGTACATACACACAAACCAGACATGCATACATACATACAACCATACATACAGACACACATACATACATATATACATAGATACATACGTGCATACATACATACATATATACATACATACATAGGTACGTACACACATATATACGTACGTGCATAGATAGACACGCAGCCCACCCAGACACACACTGTGACATATATGTAGACACCTGAAGAAGGAGATCCTGTGTCTACATTCCGAAAGACCTTCACCTCGTCTTTGTATCTGCATGCACAAAGACGCGCCCCACACCGTCATTTTCTGCTGGAAATGGCGCCTCTACTTTGACGAACGAACGACCGAAAATCAACGTGTTCACCTCTGTACACCAACGCATGCAAGCGACGTCCCCCCCCCCTTTCCCACATCTTCTCGCCCCCCACATACATGCATGCAGACACACAAATATATATATGCACACGTCCTTCCCCCCCTTTCCAGCCTTTCCATATTATTGTCAGACCTTTCGACAGCACCTTTTCTTCTTGTCTTTCTAAATTCTCTGCACCCATATGCCGGCAGAAACACACCAACTAATATCCACATATATATATTCCCCTCTCCCCACACAAGGAATACATATATAAATATGTTTGTTCACCCCCCCACACAAGTAAAGTATATATATATGTATGTTCCTCTCCCCCCACATACGGAATATACACACATATGTTCCCCTACCCCCGCACCAGTAATATACACATATATATATATATACATTTTCAGTTGGCAGATGGCGCTTGTGTGACGTCGCGCCGCACTTCTGTTTGTGTGGCCATCTGCTGTTGCCGGCACGTCTCTCCGGAGGATATCTCCGTCGCTTCTCAGGCGGAGGTTGCGTCCTCCACACGAAAACGCACACGTGCATCCGCCCCTTCGTCTTGCTAAATTTGTGTTGTGCAGCTCTCTTCCCCACGACATTTGTTTGCGGTGGAAAGTCCTCATCTTCTTGTCCACTACTTCTCCCTCCTTGGGGCCCTCCGTCTCGTCTCCGTCTCCCCAGCAGCACGTGAGGACCGCCCAGCAGCACGTCCACGAGACGAGACGGGGAGGCCGGAGGGACCCACCGACGGCTCCGCCACCGACGCCGCGCCCCCCCCACGCATGCGTACGGAGCCCACATAATGCAGGCACGTTGGACTTCCTATTCATCCCCCCGACTGCCCCAGTGGTGGTGACCCCCCCTACTTCTCCCCGTCGCGAAAAAACCAGTCCCCCGTCTTTCCTGTGTAAAACGCACCACCGGCTGCCCACATTTCTCTCCACGAAGCATCACGGAAGAGTGACGGGCTTCCGAGGAAACGCGGCAGGATTGCGACCGCTGTTCGACCACGCAGCAGGCGGGGGTGTCTGTTGACTGCGTCGGTGTGTAATACATCCCACGCAGCTTCGAGAAGACGACACACGCGCACCCCCCCACGAAGAGACCGGGAGAAGGGCGAGCAGCAGGCGGTGCCCCCCACACGACAATATGGGGAGGTGCGGCCACCAGACACGCACGGGCCAGACCCAGACATGGGCACATATACACAGACATGGGCACATATACAGAGATACGGGCACACATACAGAGATATGGGCAGATGCAGAGATGCACCTGGAGCGCAGAAGAAGAAACGTACCAGGGCGGTGGGCGTGTGACTTGAAGAATCAGCGCGCGAAGGTGCTCGCGGTGCATCGGGACGCAGTGTCTTCCCCCCGTCTCCTGGCACAGGCGCTGTTCGAGACCAGCAGCAGCACACCAACAGCAGCAGCAGCCGAGCAGCACCAGAGGATTCTCTGTTGCGTGGTCAGGGCGAATGGGAACAGCACGTTTGGCGGATGCACCACAAGTCTGTTACGTGCAGCTGCAGCAGCAGCGTCAAGGGTCAAAAAAGTACATCTCTTCCCACGTCTACGCAGAAAGACACACGCCGTATACGTGGACAAACGCGTACACACCTGCACACGTGTTTGTGCATGTGTGTGTGTGTGTATGTCTCTCTTTTTTTCTCTTTCTATCTCTTAGTCTATCTGTCTCTGCAGTACGCATGTGACGGTGGTGGCGCTGCCGAGAGCAGGAGCAGAGCTGCAGCAGGGACGAGAGAAATCGAGACTGCAGCACCCCGCGGGCGATAGAGAAAGACGGAGAGAAATTGACGTGCTGTGCCGCGCAGCGACAGAAGAGCAGTAGCGCGTGTTCAAAAATGCGGTGCAGCAAGTCACGAGAGGAGACGAGTGAAGTACACGAAGTCGGCAGCCCGACGCACGCGCGTGCGCGCTTCTTCGTTTATGGGTTGCTGCAGCACAGCAGCGGGCTGGCAGCTGCTTTGGCCAACTGACTACGAGACGGCGGTAAAACGAGGGAGGGAGACGCGCGTATGAGGAATTCTGCTGCTGTCCAACTCTGCAGACGCGAAGCAGCACTGCTCTACCCGCCCAAAAGCCGCCTGCGAAGGACGCACGGGGGAAGACGTGGCGAGTGAATGCAAGCCACCTGACCCCCGGGGGTCTTCCTGGGCGTGAGAATAGACGTACACGTGGCGAAGCGTCTGCTTCACTTTTGTCTTCTCCGGTATTCGCCCTGCGGAGAGAGAAGAAGCAGCAGCAGCAGGCAACCTACCTTGAGAACGTACAGTTCCGCCGCCAGGCAGATGACGCTGCAGCAGATGCGCGCCTTCTTCAGAGACAGCAGCGTTTCTTCGATGTTGCTGCAGACACACACGCCCCACACGTGCCCATGTGGAGCTGCTGCCGACCGGCGACGCAGGAGTTCTCCGCTCTTTTCTCTCTCTATCTCTCCTTCTTTACCGGTCGTCGGCGACGACCCCAGCACGTGCTTGCATGCGCAGAAAAGAGGCTGAACAGGGGAAATAGATGACTTCCGTCCCCCAGCAGCAAAGATGCTCGGGGTCATCCACACACACACACCCACACGCTGCCACATGCTGAGGAGCCTGCTGCCATTGACTCACGTGCTGCCAGAGAGCAACACGCATGCGCAGGGAGTGTTCCCCTGGGGGGCCTGCTGCATGCGTGAACGTCGAGAGGCAGGCGGCTGCGCCACGAGCAGCGTCTTGTGTGTTATTCAGAGGAAGCCCCTAGCAGACGCCCGTGCGTGCGTAGATTTATTCACACAGGAAGAGTCGAAGGAGGCGCTGCTGCGGAGGCTGCTGCGCCGCTGCTCTGCTGCTGATGTGCGGCTGCCGTCGTGAGGCGGTTGCACTTCTGCTGCTGCTGTTGTCACTGCGTCGCCCCCTCCAACCCCAAGACGGAGTGTATTGCCCCTGCTGCTGCTGGGACGCTGTTCCCCGTGCTGCTGCTGCTGCGCGTTGCTGCTGCTGCTGCGCGTTGCTGCTCCTTCCTGGCGCAGGCACCGCAGCTCCCACGAGGCCCCTGCTGCGCGTTCCGCCGCTGCTGCTGTGGCTTACCCCACATCACAAGTGCGCAGAGAGCCGTAGAGAATAAGAATTTCCCTCGTGCAGTACGGCGGGACGAGCGAGAGCAGATCCTTCGCCACCTGCGGGAGCAGCAGCAACAGCAGCAATAACCCATGCACCTGCCTTAACGAGCAGCACGTTATACGCCGGAATGTGTCCCTCGTCAACTCTTTCAAACCCCTACGTAGGCGCCTATATTCGCACGAACATACGTAGACGTCTACGTACTCACGCACATACACAAACATATATATAGATATATATCACGCAGGTACATTTCTCTACGGGCACGTGGGTTTAGTTAAAAAGTAAGTTGTAGAACCCTCCCCGTACTCTCTCGAAAAAAACGACTTCCGTCCGCATTTACAGCGATCCCCCCCCAATAATCATCGTCCCCATGTAACGATCCTTTCTACATATATATATATATCTACATACATATATATTCATTAGCTGCATCTGGATCTATATATTTACATCCATGTATCTCTATATATCTATGTATCTCTATATATCTATATATCTCTATATATCTATATATCTCTATATCTCTATATATCTATACATATATGTATATATATATCTCTCTCTATATATACATATATATATATATATGTATATATTCGTAGCTATATGTGGATCTACATATTTGCATCTATGTATCTCTATATCTGTATATCTATATATATCTATGTCTATTCATATATATATCTCTCTATATATGTATGTATATATATATTCATAGCTATAGCTGGATCTATACATTTACATCCCTGTATTGGTATATCTATATATCTATATATATCTATATATCTATATCAATATATCTCTGCATCTATATATCTGTATATCTATATCTACATATCTCTACATCTATATCTATACATCACTATAGCTATATATCTATATCTATATATCAACATATCTATATCTATATATCTGTATCTATGTATATATATATCTGTATCTATATACCTATATCTATACACCTATTTCTCTATATCTGTATACCTGTACATCTCTATACCTATATGTACACATCTATATACCTATATACACCTATATCTCTATATCTACACATCTATATATCTATATCTCTATACTGATGTGTACACCTCTGTATATCTATCTACCTATTATCTATCTACGTATACATATATGTGCGGGTTCATCGCGAGTTCTGTCGCTCTCCTGTATAACTCGTCCTCCTTTATCTCTTCTGTGTGCTGCAGTAGGACGCGTGTATGTACGTCATCCTATTCGAGTTTGTCAGGCGCAGAGCGAAACAACATCACCCAGCAGTCAATTTTAGCATGTGACCACCCGCAGCGTCAAAAACAGCAGCGCCCCTGCAAGTCCTGCTGCTCCCCCAGCAGTGCGCGTCTCAGCCCGGCGTCCTCCTGCTGCAGCAGCGCTGCTGGCAGAAGCCGCACGAGAGCAGATAAGAATACGCGGAGAAGTTCTGCGGGAGAATAGGGGGGGGGGAGAAGGGGGGAAGGAAATGGGTAAGGATCTGCTCGACTTCTTCTGACAAGGCAACACGAGCAACCCGCATGCTCGCGCAAGGCTGGGTATCTATCACGACGGTCAGTTGGCAGTCTAATCGTCTACTGTATGGACGGCTGCCGTCTGCGAGGCGCTTGAGCAGTTCCTGGGGAGAGGACTATACTTCCAGTGAATCGAGTGCGGAGCTCTGTCTGCGTACCGCGGCAGATGTATATCCACCAGGGCATGTTGCTGCTGTCAGGTGGTCGACCGCTCTGTGTCTCTCCTGTGGGGTCGTATAGACAGAGACAGCGCAGTAGACAGCAGGAGGGCAGAGAGGAGACACAGACACTGAGTATGTACCTGCAGACCGTTGCGTAGCGACGGAGCTCCGCTGCTGGCGGAAGAAGCTGCTGCGCGTCTTCGTTTCTCCTTGAGCGCCGCGATGCACTCCTCTGCATTGCTGCTGAAAAGCTGCGTCACACTTCCTGCTGTTGCTGCTGCTTCTTCTGGTGCTGCTGCAAAGCAGCCGCCTCCGCCGTAGCTGCTGCCACTCCCTTCGCCAAAACCCGTCCCTCCTCCTCCTGCTGCTGCAGCACCGTCGGCTCGGCCGCCTCCCAGACACACTGGCTCTGCGCACGGCCCCACAAGTGCCACCAGGGCCACCTGCGCCAGCGGACTCTGCAGCAGAAAGGCTGAGATGAATTCCTGCGGCAGCACACAGCCCGGCAGCAAGGACGCAGCACCCAGATCCGCAGCAGCAGCAGAATCGAGAAAACGTCTGTGAAAAAGATGCAGCAGCTACGCGGCCCAACGGTGAGGTGATGCATCGGAGAGGCACCTGCAGAAGCAGAGCAGGAGGCCAGCACGGCGCAGCAGCGGCAGAGCCCTACAACAAGGGGAGGCGCACCCGCAGCAGCGGTAGCAGCAACACACGCAGAAGCAGGAGGAGCAGCTGACAGCGGCAAGCCGACGCAGCAGCGGGAGAAGGACCACCAATACCCGCAAGGCAGCAGAGGAGCAGCAGGAGAATCTGCCGCAGGAAATGCAGCCGCGAAGCATCACAGAGGAGCGGCAGTCTGAAGCCGAGGCCGCACGTGTCGGACACCGGCAGCAAGTACCAGCAGAAACAGCAGCAGGACGGGGTGGCACCAGCGGAAGACGAACAATGCAGCCGCAGCGGCAGGAGGAAAAGGCAGCTCCAGCAGCTCGAAGGAAAGCAGAGGGAAGAGGCTGCAGCAGCCGCGGGAGGAACAGGCAGCCGCATCAGCACACGTAGAGCAACAGGGAGACGCAGCAGCAGAAGAAAAATGCAGCAGGACCACCACCAGAGGCAGGGCTACTGTTGCTGTTGTTGCTGTTGCTGCTGTTGCTGTTGTTGCTGTTGCTGCTGTTGCTGCTGTTTCTGTTGCTGCTGTTGCTGTTGCTGCTGTTGCTGCTG
>KL647306.1:556919-579420 GCA_000727475.1 Sarcocystis neurona
TTGCTGTTGCTGTTGCTGCTGTTGCTGTTGCTGCTGTTGCTGCTGCTGTTGCTGTTGCTGCTGCTGCTGTTGCTGTTGCTGCTGTTGCTGCTGCTGCTTTTGCTGCTGTTGCTGTTGCTGTTGCTGTTGTTGTTATGGCTGCTGCTGTTGCTGTTGCTGTTGCTGTTGTTGTTATGGCTGCTGCTGTTGCTGTTGCTGTTGCTGTTGTTGTTATGGCTGCTGCTGTTGCTGCTCCTGCTGCTGTTCTTGCTGCTGTTCTCTTTCCTGCGGTTGTTCTTCTTCCTGCTGCGGCTGCTCTTCCTGCGGCTGCTCTTCTTCTTCGTGGTGCTGCTGTTCTTCTTCCTGCTGCTGCTGCTGTGTCGGTGCTTGTCGCGGCGGCACCGACATACCTCCGTCGCCTGGCAGATGCATGTGAGGCGGTCGGGTCGGTAGTCTTTCTCCCTCGTTGCTTCACTCATATCAACTAGTAGCACCAGGCTCCTGTATGCAGCCAGTCGCACATACCCAGGCCGCTCATGTTAGACTCTCCCTCCCCAGTGCTCATCGAATAGACGCAAATTTCTCCTCCCGACAAGTCATTTTATCTTCCCCTTCTCCTCACACTCTTCACACATATATACACAAATGTATGCACACGCATACAAATGCATATTTAATGTCTTTTATCCACATATGTATATAGGTGCATACACATATATCTGCGTGTTCGGGGTCCTTAATAGATACACACATACACATATATGTGCACACATATATGTATGTGTATTTGGGTCCTTTATCCATATACATACACATGCATAGGTGTATACACATATATTGGCATATTCGGGGTCCTTCATCGATACAAATATATCTGCAGGTGCCCACACATATGTATTTGTATTTGGGGTCCTTCACTCATATACACGTATATATACGTATATAGGGGCATACACATATACACATAAATTTGGGCTGTTTCATCCATGTGTATATATATATATATATATATGGGTGCATACACATACAGCTGCATGGGTCCTTCGCCCACACACATACGTACGTACCTATGTGCGCGTATACGTATACAATATCCACATACATGTATGGATATATATGTTATATATATGTGCGGTATACACATGCCGGCCTCCTGTCTATCTTCTTCGCTGCCTTCCCCGTCTCTCCGTCTCTCCGTCGCTGAAGGGGGGAGCCGCCCGACAGACTCGGCGCTCGGCAGCAAGTCCCTCCGCAGACGACGTCGCTTTCACAGAGCCCCGTCCCTTCCAAGGGGCTCCCTTTCTTTTGGCTGTTTTCCCCTTTTGCTGCTGCTCTTTCTCCGGGCAAACGCCCGCATGTGCGCCTGCGTGGTGGACGTGTACGTTTACATATGTACTTCTACAAGGTCCAAGAAGCGAACGAAAGGGCACGTTGATCTTGTGCTGCACACACGCAATATATGTTCGTAGTTGGATTGCGGGTCCTCGTAACAGAGGGGAAGACGCGGTGAGGCAGCTGCAGCATCAGGCGGAGAAAAGCGCAGCAGACTTCTTCTTCTCTGCCGCACGGAGCCGCACTGCTGCTGTGCAAGTTCCCGCAGAAATTCAAAATGCGTGCGACGACGTCAGTGCACTCGCGCTCCTCCTTTCCCTTCTCCGTTCCTGCTGCTATGGCTGCCGACTGCTGCTCTTGCACCTGTGCTGCTGCTGTTCCTCTGAAGAGGTCGCTGTGTGGGCGCTGCTGTTGCTGGGGGTGTTGTTGTTGCGGTAGCGGCTGCTGCTCCTGCCTATGGGCTGCTGCTGTTGTCCGTGTTGCTGCTGCTGTGCCTGCTGCTGCCGTTGTGGGTGCTGCCGTTGTGGGTGCTGCTGCTGTTGTGCTGCTGTGGGTGTTGCTGCTGCTGCTGTGGGTGCTGCTGCTGCTGCTGCTGTGGGTGTTGCTGTAGCTGCGTGGGCGCTGCTGCTGCAACTGCTGCCGTTACTGCTGTCGCTGCCCCCACCGTCGCTGCTGCTCCTGGTGGTATGCCCCTCTTGTCGTTGCTGCCGTTGCTGGTGCTGGCAAGCTGTTCTTGCTGTTGTCGCTGGTGCTCTCTGTTGCTCCTGTTGCTGCGGCTGCTCCGCCCAACGCAGGGGTCGTACCTGAGCAAGCCCTTCTTTATATGCGCCTCGGGGGCTGCATCACGACCTCCACCAGCAGACGCGTCTGTTCCGCTGCTGTTACTGCGCCGACCTCCGCCGACGCGATCGTCCGTCAGACCGGGCGCATGGAGTTCTGAGTAGCTCTCAGATTCTCCCACCAGCAAATCCCATGACCTAGAAGCAGCACCAGCACCAGCAGCAGGAGCCGCGGCGGCAGCAGAAAGCAGTGGCTGGAAGTAGCAGCAGCAAGCAGCAGCAGCAGCAACACCAGCGGTAGGAGCCGTAGCGTCAGGGGCAGCAGCAGGAAGCAGCAGCAGCAACACCAGCAGGGCGGAAGGGCGACAGGAGCAGCAAGAGGACGCAGCAGGAAGCAGCAGCAGCAACACCAGCAGCAGGAAAGAGCAGCAGGGGCAGCATGACGACGCAGCAGGAAGCAGCAGCGGCAAGATCCACTGGAGGGAAACGCAGCAAGAGCAGCACAAGGACGCAGCGAAAGGCAGCAGCAAGAGCTGATAGGCAGGAGGAACCAGCACTGGCAACCGCAGACAGACAGAGAGAGTGTATGCAACAGCAATAACAGCGTTCGCGAGCACAAGATGAGTATCGCGGGGGAGCACCGGCATGCCAGCAACAGCAGCAGAAGAGCAGCGCAGTCAACAGCAGCAGCAAAAGCACTGCTAGTAGCACCGAGCAGCATCGGCAGCGCGCCCGGCGCAAGAGGCAGCAAGGTCAACATACGTCACCCTTTCAGCAGTAGCCTGGTACGTGGCAGCAGCTGCGGCCGCGCAGCAGCAGAAACATCTACAGAAACAAACCGCATCAGCAGCACGACACCCACCAGCAGCAGCACGAGAAGCAGCAAAGGCAGCGCAGCAGCAGCAGAACGAGCAGCCGCAGCAGCAAGAGCAGAAGACAGACGCACTGGCGGACGACCCTGCTGTCTGACGCACTGCAGTTGACCGGCTCGCGAGGGCCGCGCAGCAGCAGATGACTGCGGCAGCGCGGTGACTGCTTCCCTCTCTTGCTGCTTCCGTAGATGGAGAAGCCGCAGCAGCAGCAGCAGAAAGCACCTCCAGGGTCATAGTCCCCCGCGCAGCGTTGGCGGCACGACGGTGCATGTCGTCCCGAGAGCGGGGCAGCAGCAGCAAAGAAGAAAAGCAGTGGAGAAGGAAAGTAAGCTGCTGCTGTCTTCTCTAGGAGAGAAGGCGAAGTGTTGCTCCCACTGCTGTCGCCAGGAGATTTCCGCTACATGCGACGTAGATATGTACGCACGTGAAGTCGAGCATCAGCAGCAGGACACAAGCACCTGCATGCCGTTGGTGCCGTCATGCAACTCCGCACAAAGCTACTGTCTGTAAACGGCCGGCCCTGCTGCTGGGGTCAGGCACACACCCCACACGAACGGGCGTACGCACTCGCCCACGGTAGGCAGAGAAGGAGGAGACACCGGCCGCAGCAATAGCGACCGAAGGAGAAGCGTCACGCCGGGGGCAGCCACTATGCTATCTAGTCCTGCTGCTGCCCGCGGAGGTGTGGGCAAGCTGCTGCGGCCCCGGCCACCGAGGGAACGCAGCGCAGTGCAGCAGAAAACAAATGCACGTCCGGACAGAAACCCTCTGCTGCTGCAACGCAGAAGAAGAGGCAGGGGGAGCCGTATACAGCAGAGAGAAGACCGGAGACAAGAGGAAAAGGCAGAGAATGAAGAAGTGCATATGTGGAGGAAATGGTGGAAGCAGCAAAAAGAGGAGCGAAGAAGATATGTGAAGTGCTGCTAACCTTTCCACCTCGCGTTCCCACGCGTACTGGCCATATACGTCGTCTTCACCTGGTGCTGCTTCTGCAGCGCCGCCTTCCAGTTCCTGCAGCACTTCGTCGACGGACGGGTACGCCGCCTGCATGCAGCAGCAGCAACAGCAGCAGCACCACCACCAGCAGCAGCAGTACAGCAGCAGCAGCGCCAGCAGCAGCAGTACCAGCAGCAGCAGCATCAGCAGCATCAGCAGCACCAGTCGCAGCAAGTGTTTGTCATGAGTGTGGCACACCAGTGCGAGACCTAATAACACAGCAGCAGCACCGTCTTCGCTGAAGTTGCGGCTTCGGACGGCTGACGAAGCAGGGGGTTGCTACACATCATGGCTGCTGCAGGTTGGCTAACTGCAGCGGCTAGCCAGCCTGGAGTTGCAGAGAACATTTCTCGGCTGTTCTGCAGCAGCTGTTGTTGTCGCACACGGGCGAGTTGCTTGCGCGCCTGGCTGCTGCCCCTCACGTGCGGGCTCCACAGGCACACGGCGCATGCGCTGGCTGCTGCTGCCCTGCGCATGCGCTAGCTGCTGGGTCCCTGCACAAGCCTGTGCTCGGTCCTGCTCTCCCCATGTGCTACCTAGTTCACGTCTTCCTAAGCGCCGAACGAGACACGCACACGCTTACTGCCGCTCAGCTTAAGCTGCATGCTGCTGCATACTAACATCATCTGCTGCTCTACGTCAGCTAGCTGCGGCACTGCATGCGTCTCCTCATCTGCTGCTCTCGGTCCGCTAGTTGCCGCAGCGCCTGCGTCTCCTCTCCTGTCCTGCAGTTGTCTCATCTGCTGCTGCTCTGCGCACGGCAGCTGCTGCGCCCTGCATGCGTTTTTTCATCTGCTGCCCTGCGTTTTCGTCAGCTGCTGCGGCAGGCGCGCCCCGACGTACCCGGCGCCCCACGTCGGGCGGGGGTGTCCACATGGCTGCTGCGAACTTGCCAACGCATGCTCGGCGCCGCTTTTGCTGCCGTTCCTGCGTCTCCTCCTGCTGCTGCGTCTCCTCCTTCACCTGCTGTCCTGCGTCTTCCTTCGGCGGAGACGGTGGCTGTTCCACATCTCCTTTTCGTTTTTCCGCTTCGTCCTGAGCTGCTTTCGTCTTTTCAGCCAACTCTGCCTTCTGCGCCTGTCCTCTGCAAAGCTGTGCGTCCTCTTCGTTTCTCTGCGTCTTGTCTTCTGCTGCTGCAGCTCTCTGCGTCCTCCAACATATTCACTTCTTCTCCTCTACTGCTGCCCCTGCTGCTGCTCCTCCTCGCGCGTCATGCGCCGCGTGCGGCAGGCAGCTGCTTCTGCTGCCGCTGCTGTCACTGTCGCAGCACGCACCCTCTGCCCACATACGTAGCGACCCCACGACTACTATCGTGACCCTACTACCATATACACATATATATATGTATATATGTATATGTCCACTTTTGCTAATATAGGTAAGTATTATATATATATGTATTAATTGGTGAACAGGGGCACCTTTCGTACTTTGTATATATACGTATGTATATGTGTGTACGTCTGTGTGTACTGAGACACATACATACGCACGTACAGAACCAACCACATATATACATATATTATTTATGCACATCTGTAAGTAGTATTAGATGTAGTCATTTATGTACAGGGGCACCATTTCGTACGTTACACATATATACGTACGTACGTGGGTATTTTGTTGTATATCTACACATGCATGCGTACGTATGCATGCACCCACACACACATTTATATGCATACAAAGATACACGTAGATAGCGTGCCTTTGCCGGCATACGGATAGATATTCGTCTGTCCAGATCTACATATATATGTAGAGAAAAGCGAAGTCGTCCTCTACTGCCCGCCTTAGAAGTGGCACACACGGCTGCAGCACTCCTGCGTAGCAGTTGCTGCTCTGTGCCCACGTGGTGCTGCTGCCGCGCCTTCACTGCTGTGAAGAGCGGTCCCCTGCTGCTGAGCAGTCGCCGTAGCGTAGGGTCTTGCTGCTGCTGCTGCTTCTTCAGTCTGCTGCCGTGGGGGTCGTCGCTGTCACTCCTCTCTTGCGAGGAGCACTGCTGCTGCTGCGAGCAACACACACGCGCTGTGTGCTACTGCAGCAGCAACACTGGTGCTGCTCCTCCGGCTTCTGCTGCCGTTGCTGCTCTCGGCAACTGCGCCTCCACCCGCCCTTCGGATAAAAAAGACGCAGATGGTTTTATTTCGTCTGCAGCTGTTGTGTCTCTGTCGCTACCTCGTGCAGCGATCACCCTCTCTCTACATACGTACACACATACATATATAGATATACTTATATGATATATATTCATATTATATATATATATATGTATACTATAAAGATTACATATATATATATGTGGGTATCTACACGGGGGGCCACAGTTCACTCTCCCTTCTTCTCTCTCTCCATATATGTGCCATATAGATATACATATATATGTATACTTCTAATAGACAATCATATTATATATATATAATATGTACACTTGCACATATATATGTATACGCATCTACAGGGGGCCTTCCTTAGTCCACGCTGTTAGCAACGAGAGACCACTGCCTCTCTTCGTATGTGTGGATGTAGCCAAGTCTTTTGTATGTGTACATATGCATGCGGTTGCATTGCCGTCAGCGGAATATATCGCAGGAAGAGCAGCGCAGAGCTGCAACTCCTGCACGCCAGCCTACGAGCGCCACCGATGGCGACGCAGACTCCCCGCACATGCACATACCAGCACTGCTGCTTCTGGTGCTTTCGCTGTGGCTGCTGCTGCCACTGCTGCCGCTTTTCTCCTGTTGCTGCTGCCGCCGTCCCAGCTGCGGTAGTCGCAGCTGTGGCGTCGTTGCTCTACCTGGGGCAGATTCCCTTGCTTGCGCCAGCACTGCTGCAGCAGCTGCTGCTGCGGCGGGACTGCAGTGGCTGCGCTGGCATGTGGCTGAGGCAGGGGAGTGACGCCTCTGCTGCTGCTGCTGCGCCTGCGGCCTCTTACGTCTCACTGCAGTTGCTGTTGTTGCCCCTGCTGCACACGCTGTTGCTCTGACTGCGCGTCCTGTAGCTCGTGCAGCATCGCTTCTCTTCGGTGCGCGACGCTCTGCTGCTGCAGTGGCATTCCTGTTTGTCTTCGGCGGCGGGTCGCCTGCTGGTGCGTCGCCTGCTGGTGCGTCGGACGCCGTAACTGCACCTGTTGTTGCTGCTTGAGCAGCTGCTGCTGTTGCTGTTGTGCTGCTGCCGTTGGTGCTGCTGCCCTGCCGTTGTGCTGCTGTTGCTGCTGGCGTTGCGGCTGCCACTGCAGCGGATGTCGCTCGTGCTGCTGCTGTTAAATGCTGCTGCTGCGGTGGCAGCCCGTACTACTCTTGCATTTGCTGCTGCAGTCCTCGCCTGCCTGCCATGGCTACGTGTCGGTTTACAGAGCTTCTTGTGGACGCCGGCGTTTTTTCTGTTTGTGTGTTTCTGTTGCCGTTACTGCTGCTGCTCGAACGCGCCCTCTTTTGTGTGTACCCTCATGCGTTCCTGCTTCTGCTGTCGCGCCCGTTGCTGCGGCAGGTACCCCGAGCAGCAACAGCAGGAACAGCTGTCGATATCAGTTGCGCTCTTTCTTTCTGCAGGGGCGGTAGCATCTCCTGCGAGACGGGAGACGGACAACAGGCAGCAACAGCAGCTGCAGCAGCGGGCCCAGCGGCGGGGCAGGAGCCGAAGCAGCACTACCCAAGGCCCGTTGCCCCGCAGCAGCAGCATTCACCTACCGGCAGTGCACGAAGATTAAAGAAGAAATAACTTGTTTCCCATCGGCTGCGGCGTTCGGAAGCAGCAGAACACCACGCGTCTTTTTCCCGGTTGTGACGGGCTGCACAGCAGCTGACGCGCGGTCCTGCGGCTTCCTGCAGACGACTGCAGCACGTCCGTCACTGCTGGTGCGCATCAGCTTCTGCCTGCTCTTCCTCCTACTTCCTGCAGCAATGCTTCGGCACGATACACATTCCCACGGTGAAAAACTCGTCGGAGCTTTTCAGCAGAAAACAGTCACGCGAGAGAGCCCGCTGCAGCTGCAGCAGCTGCTGCCGAGGCGACCGCATGCACAAGCGGCTGGCGAGAGCCCTTCGCCTCTCAGCAAGAAAAACGAAGAGCCATACAACGACGCCGCCGCCTGCAGCGACTCCTTTTACACGAGTGCGTGTGTAGGTACGCATTCTTCCATATTTGTTAAAAGAGTGGGTTTTGTTCACGAAGACGCCCTCTACGAAAATCTGCACCTTCCCGATGCATATCTGCACGAGAATTACAGCCGCCGCAGTGAGTAGATGGATGGACACACAGAACATGCGAGTGGTAGAACTATACCGGCAACACAAACGCATATCAACGTTATACGTACAGACATGCATTAAAAATATATAAGAACTGCATGGACGCCTGTGGTTTTCCACAGACAGACACGTACGTTGCAACGTCTATGGACATATCTATCACACAGACACATTCGAAGAATGTGCGCAGTGGAAGGGACGAGTTGCTACCGGCGCCGTACAAAGTCCAGCGACCTCTAATAATAGTAGGCTGCTGCTTGTCATGACGGCTATATAGATATAATATACTGTATACACACATGGGTATTTGATGAAGCACATGCGTAGTGGGACGAACAAGATAACAGCGCCGCGCCTCTTCTAGGAGTAAGCTGCTGCCAACAAAATTTTTGTGGCTGCTGCTCCTCCTCCTGCAGCAGAGTAGCATATATGTGCACTGCGGCACCTCTCCAGGCCGTGCGGCTACTGCTGCTGCTGCTGTTGCTGGAGTTGTTGCCGCTGTTGCTGCTGCTGTAACTGCGGCTGCTCCTGGCCAGTGGAGGAGTTGTGTGCGCGGGTGCAGCAGCACAGGCTTTGGTATTGCCCATGATCCTGCTGAGGAGGCGGTGTTCGTGTTTCCGGCGCCACGGTGTAGGGCTTCGAAGGTTTGTTGTTAGGCACACTGGCTGCTGTTTTGGCATGGCGTTGTTGCTGCTGCGACGACCCCCCGCTGCCTGCTTCGCTGCCGCTGGCGCATCTCTGCGTCTATTCTGCGTTCACGTGTCTACACTGCCTCGCGTCGAGAAATCCCCGCCTCAGATACAATAGAGCTATAACAAGTGCATACAGAAACATCTATTATCTCTGTAAAGGTAAATTTTCGTCAATATGTATACATTTGTATGTGTGTCTTTACCTGTCTGTTTCCACGTGTGCACGCGTATAGGTAGGTATAGGTTTACGCGCGTATATCTAAATATATATGTACACATGTATAAAGAGAGACCGATCAAGGCTTACCTCTTTGTCCGTCTGTGTATGTGCGTTGGCCTTTCAAGCTGCGTGTTTATTTGCCTCCACACATACGTACATCTGTCTTTTTGTATAGCTACAGATATACCTATTTACACATTTACCTAAATATGTATCTATATACATATATATGTACGCATAAATATGACTACGTGTGGATCTATATGTTTTCTCCTGCATACGTAGATCTGTCGACTCCTTCCTCTGGATACGTAAACAAAAGCAGGAATCCGCACATGTATCTCTCTATAGGTCTATCTATCTATCTATCTATAAATATATGCATGAGCAGCTGCGTCGTACAAGAGCAGCATTGCTTGAGCAGTGGCAGCCTTCTCACAAGTATTGTCGTCACAAAAGTAAGAGCGTTTTTCAGCTGCTGCAGCATTTCATCGGGAGTCCGGCTACAGCAGAGGTGGCTTTGCACCGTCTCGCCGTCAAAACAGCGTCGGAGCAACAGAAGCACTCCGCAGCACGTATGTGACTGTGAAAGCCGCACTTTCTGTGCAGCCGCAGCAGCTTCGCACAAAAGTGCTGCTTCAACAACCGCAGTCCCTGCATAGCAGCAGCACCTGCGTGCACGCTCTACCAGAGTCGCCGAAGGATTGTCGGATCGGTGCCGGCGGAAACAGTCTCGCCACGGCGGTTGCATCTGTGCAGCAGCAGCAGCAGCTGTAGGCACGCACTACCAGCGCCGCGACAGTATCGTTGCGGCAGCAGCAACTCAGCAGCAAGCCACGGGAGCAGCGCAGATCTTCCTCACAAGATGTACTGGTGCAGCGAGAACGTCGACACAGCAGCAGGAACTTCAAGGAGCACTCGTAGTACGTTAGCAGCATGATAGCAGTGCGAGACGAGCACCGATAGTGTGTGTGTGTGTGTGTGTATATGCGTGTTGCTGGAACACGACCACCGGCCCGGCACACGCCTCTGTATGGTCCCTGCCGTGCTCGTAGAGGAGTCCTACGACTATAGCAACGACCACGACCTCGGCGGCGGCAGCACCGGTGCGGCAGCAGCGTCAGCTGAAAGCGCTGTAAATCTTCTTTAATCATTCGTCCTTAACTGCGTTTCGATCGCAGCATATATTTATATATATACGCGTATACACAAAGATATATACACGTGTATCTCACATATGTCCCGTGATCACGTTTATATCTGTGCGCCATACCCGTACAGATGCTGTGTGAACACACATGTGTCTAGTGTAGGTCTGACGAGAAGGTGTTGTTGAAGTGACGTTGGCGCCCGGCTGTAATGCTGCTACGCCTGCACAGCAAGTTGCCAACGATATTTGTATGTGCCTTAGTACCCCCTCTCCGTGGGGCGCACATCCGCACACAGGCGCGCAACTTCTACGTATCGAAGAAATTTGATTAAAGATATATGTCCCCTGCACACGCATGGACAAGAACTAGTACAACTATCTAGTATTACACGTGAAGAAATACGCACATATATATATATATGTGTTTCTGTAAGACAGTTAAGTGTTCAGGCGTATCCACAAGTGTGTACAGACCAATAGACACGTATAACGTATAACAACGTGGACGCGTAGCCTATATACATATATGTGTACATACATATATTTATAAATATTGCAGAAGAATCGATAAAAAGACTGCTGTATAAACAGACGACCTCTGTAAGTGTAAACGCACCTTACCTACAGATACGCACATGCTGCAAATAGTGTGGCATAGGGGAGTGACAGTGGCATAGGCACAAACACACACACACACACACAGATACACACACGCACACACACACACACACATACCTATACATATATACATTTTTATAGACACACGTGTATGCATGTGTTCTCTCGCTTTGTCTCTATAGGGGAATTGTCTAGGAAGCTATTTCCGCAGACGTCTGCCCCGTGTCACAGTCCCAGCAGAGGTTCGCCACTTGGACGGTTCCTACAAGTGATCCTCGTAAACACACGTATACAGGCGTCAATATACTAGCGCACTACACAGATACATATATGCGTCCACGTAGAATAGACAGACATACATACACACGTCCACGAGTAGACGCATGTGTAGACGATCTGCATATGTAGGTGTGTGTGTATATATATGTGTGTGTGTGTATGGATGTATATGGACGTATATATGTATACGTATGTAGCTGTGCAAATATACGTACGTGTATGTACATGTATGTATATGTATGTATACACGTGCACACAAGCAATTTTAATGTATACAGGTGGCACCCTCTATCGAATATACTTCTTGTACACAACATACGTGTAGACCTACGTATCAAAACTTTTAATATATATATACACACTAATGTGCATGCATGTGTAGGTATATCAGGCTCTTACGTATGTATACGTATATGCGTGCACGTCGGGACGTAAGAGACATACACACGTACATTTCCTTCGACATACAACCACACACAACACAGAGAGACATACATACGAAGCGGCTCACACACACATATTCAACTGTGCATATATATATGCGTATATTTACATACGTGTTTCCACGAATATACGACTCTACACGTATATATGTATATCACCAGTGGTTATGAACATATGCAGGAGTATTTGGACGAAGAGAGCGCGCGCGCCTGCGCCTGGGGATGTGGCTGCTTCTTTTCGTGGCACTTTGAAAGGCCGCCGGAACTTCCGCTTCTGCCCTCAGGCCGCCACTAAAAATTCGAAAGCCCGCAACAAACACGCACAGATATCAGTTATATGCGCGCTTACCCATGTGTCCGGCTGCGTACATACACAGGTGTATACACACGTTGATACCTTCATATATATACGTGTGTATAGATTTTCCTACACAAGCACGTACGTATACAAATATATATATTTCTGCATGTGTGGGTTTGCGTGGATACACGAGGACACGTATATCCACATATACGCATGTGAATGGGAGAGTATTTTTTGACCGAAAGTACAGAGATATCGAGACAGGAGTAGCTGTTCTTCACCGCCGTTGAAGCTACCGGCAGCCGGTCGTTCCTGTCCATTCCTCCCACCTCTCTCGGGTTGTCCACACCTGCACTTATTATTCACGTAGATTTGTGACTCAAATAGAGACACTTGACACACACGTATATGCTTGGTATATGTACATATTTGTACACCCTACCCATAAATAGAAGTGTATAAATACGTGCATACACATACACATGTACAATATATATGTATATATATATGTACGTCTGTCTATATGCACATATACATACGTAAATAGAAGTGTGCAGATCCATGTATATATATACCCATATTCTACATACGTAAGGTACACACAAATTTATATACCTATCTATCAGTATGTATACGTACATATGTGCGCATCCAGATGTACGTGGTAAGCGAGCAACGGATAGCGCTTAGAATTCAAGACAAAGAAGACTGAGAGACCTCCCCTTCGTGTCCTTGATATCGAGCACATATATATATATGTGAACAAATAAACATATATATATATGATACATACATGCTGTATATATATTATATGCAGGCTCAGTAATACCTATGCACGTCTTCCGAATGAAGATATTAGATATAGACAGAGGTTCGATAGAGATAATATGCGCGATGTACACAGAATATGTATATGGTATATGCAGTGCATGCATATAATATCGTATCACGTATAGGGAGGGACAGCAATGCACACCTGTGCACGCATGCCTATACGCATATATATACATATAGAGAGAGAGAGATAGAGAGAAACATATATATATACACATAGAATATATATATATATATGTATACAAAAGATGCACGTAGTGTTGTATTAAGGAAAAGGATGGACAGCTAGGACGCACCTGTGCACGTATATTTATATATACATTTACACACATATATACGCATATATATGCTGACGTAAATACTTGCTGGAGGGTGCCGAATTAAGGCAGAGCCCATTATGGTTCTTCCCTATCCTTCGGCAGAAGACTATCCCGCTGCTGCAGTACCCTGGCACACGTCTCATGTTTCCGTCTGCTGAGCTGCTGCAGGCGGTGACCCCACACAAAGCCTTCCATAAGAGCGCCTCTCCAACTTTGCTGCATCTTCCCCTGCTGCTGTTTCTTCTCCTCCTCCTCCTCCGCCCTCTTCTTCTCCTTCTGCCTCTCTTTCTTCTTCTTCTCTTGCTGCGGCTGCTGCGGCTGCTCGGGCTGCCGCTGACCCCACAAGCGCGCCCGCAGCAGCGCCAGCTGCCGGTGCCGCTGTTGTTCTTCTTCTGCAGCAGCTACTGCTGCTGCGCGCTCCACTAGCGCCTCTTTAAAGATAGTGTCGCTGCTGCTTCCTTCCTCGTCTTCTTCTTCTTCTTCGCTGCTGCTGCTGCGGCTTTGGCTGCCGCCGCTCCGCCTCCTGCTGCTGCTCTGCTCTCCTGACGCGTCGCTTCCTTCTTCTCGTTCTGCTCTTCCCGAACTTGACACATACCTCGCAGCCGCCCTTCTTGCCAGGAATTCTCTCTCGCTGTCTTCTGCATCTTCTTCTTGTTCTCCATCTCCTTCTTCATCTTCTTCTTTGCCCTCCCCCGCCCGTGCTGTCGGTGCCCTGTCCCCCCCAATGGCGCCTGGTGCCCCTGCTGCTGCTTCTCCTTGCGTATCTGCTTCACCAGCTGTTGCTGCTGCTGCTGCGGGTGACGCCTCTCCGTCTTTCCCTTTCCCGCCTTCCTCTTGTTTTGCTCTTTCTCCTTTTGCTTCGCCTGCTGCAACACCGTGACGTGAACGGGCAGTAGTCAAGTGCCGCTTTCTTCTCGAACCCTCTGCTCCTCCTGCTGCTCCCTGCGTTTCTTCGGGTGCTGCTGCTGCTCGTCTGAAGTGCGCTGCAGCTGCTGCTATTCGTGCCGCCGCTTCCACTGCTGCTTCTTCTGCCACGGTCCGTGCACCTGGTGCCGTTGTTGCCGCCCTTGCCGCTGCTGCTGCTGCTGCTGCATCTCCCGCTGCTGCCGCTGCTGCTGCATCTCCCGCTGCTGCCGCTGCTGCTGCATCTCTCGCTGCTGCTGCATCTCCCGCTGCGAAGGCTTCGTAGCCTGCGGCTGCTCGTGTGGTAGCTGCGCGAGCGGCTGCTGATGTGGGAGCGGCAGCAAATACTGGTTGCACAGCAGTCTCACCCCCGCGCCTCACTCTTCGTCTCAGCTGCACAGAGGCGCGAGGAAGACTGTCCTGCGTCGAGAGTTTTTTAAACGGCAAGTGGTCTACGCAGACGCCGCTGGAAACCGCTGCTGCTCTTCCTTCTTCTTCTGTGTGTTGCTGACCACTTTTTTCTTCTCGATCTGACGCTGCTGCTGCTGTCGGGTCTGTTGGCCTTCTGCAGCGCGCCCAGCTGCTGCGAAGCGTTATGCTGCTGCTGGTGCTGCTGCGGCGAAAATCACCGCTTCTCCTCGCGCTATCTCCTGCGCGTAGAAGCTGCTGCTGCCGCTGCTGCCGTTGGCGCTGCTGCTGCAGAAAAGGAGCTGCACCGTACTGGTCTCCCGGTGTTGGCAAGTCTTGCTGCTGCTGCTGCTTGTTGCAGGCCGATGAAACGTCGGAATCGCTGCTGCTGCCGCTGTTGCTGCCTCTTCTTCGGCTCCTGCTTCTGCTGCTGCTCTCCCAGCCACTGCTAAGCGACCCGTCTGCTGTTGCCTCTTTAATTTGCCGGTGCAACAACGAATCAATCGACAGCGTAGAGAGCACCGCAGAAGAGTCGCTGTCGCGTCTTTCCCCTTCCCCTTCGCTCCAGCTGCTGCTGCTGCCCGCCTCCCCGCGCTCCTCTCCGTCTCTCCGCTCTTCTGCTCGGCCTGCTGCTGCTGCTGCTTCCCGCGTGTTGCCGCGGGGTAGCGCTCGCTTGGCTGTCCGCCGCTGCTGCTGCACTCCTCGAGCGGAAAAAAAGACAGCAGCAGCTTCCCTCAGCAAACTCGTCACTTGACGGCGGAGGGCCGCTGCAGGTAGCAGCAACAGGAGAGGCACAAGCAGCACCGCGTGCGCGCAAGCCGCCCAGCCCGTCATTCTCTCTCCTTCTAGAACCGCCACTTGAAGAATGCTGCTGCTCATATCCAAGCGCCCCCGTCAAACAGATAGCAGACCCACGACAATACATCTCTGTGTGTATGTTTCTCTCTTTTGTCGACGACACCTGCCTGTATGTGTGTGTGTGTGTCTCTCTTTCTGCCAAATTTACCCGTACATAGACACACATGTATGTTCACTGCAGCAACTCTTTGAGCGCCGTCTTGCTGCGTTTCTTCCAGTACCTTCGGGCACACACGTACACATGCAAACGTGCGTGTGTAGATCTATGTCTTCAATTTACGTGGCTTGTATCTACTACGTATTTTTTCTTCCTCTCTGTTGTAAGGACGCCGCCGTTGCCACGCGTCATAGTAGATCAAGGGGGCAGCTCACACGCAGCGACACACGAAGCCGGCAGACTAGAAAATGCGTCTACACATAGGCGTTGGTATACAGAGGCCAAGTGACATATAGATAGAGGAAGAACTTCCTGCAGCCAAAGAGATATAGAACAAGTAAAAGTGACTCAGTAGACAAGCACAGACAGATACCCACATGCAGGGGCTTCCTACAAGTAGTGGGTAAACAGCTAGAAAAAGAGAGACATAGATTTACGTCTTCGGGGTTCGGCACGGATGAGAGGTGAACACCCGCAGAGAAGTTTTTCTTTCTCTCGCTCATGTTCGTCAAGCGCTAGAACAAGATAAACGCAGAAAAGTCAGCAACAGCAGCAGCAGCAGCCGGTGACCAAGCGTGCTGGTCCTCTGCGGCGCTACACTGTCCCCGGAGTGTCTTTGTCTCACTCGGGACGCACACGCGCAAATATATTCATTCATGAGCGTAACCAAACACACACACACACAGACACATACGCCTATACAAATCACTACACATACATTTATACTCCATTACATACGTGTTAATATATATATATATGTGTATACACCACGCTAGGGGTGTGATCGATCCACAGCCCGAGCTCGGACGTGTGTGCCTATACATCTTTCTACGTATATATACGTTTTTAGGTGTGTTTGTGGGTACGTAAATATGTAACATGTACGCACGTATACGTGCGTATGCGTGTCTGTTGATGTCTACTTTTGTGTGTGTGCACATACCTCTGTGAGGCGTCTAGTATATATGCGTATATATTATACGTGGCACGATTAGCCACGGAAGTGTGTAGAGAAGCGCGCGTGTCTGTGTGCCAGAGCGAACATATTTGAGCGTCAAGATGGATGTGTGCGTACAAGGCATGTGGTGAGGTGTACGTACACTGGATCTGCGTGTGTGCACGTGTAGATACACGAGATGTGCGCGTACAGAGGCGTAAATATCCTACAGAGACGTCCGTAGGAGGAATCACACGGGATGTGTGCTGCGCAGGTGTACACACGCTGCAACTGCCTATGCAGAGTAGCCGTGCGCATGTAGGTGTAGGTACACCACACGAATGTGGGTGTAGATACACTGGAGGTGCGCACGTAGGTGTGGGTACACCACACGTGGACGACTGGAGGTGTAGATACACTGGAAGTGCGCATGTAGGTGTAGGTACACCACACGAATGTGGGTGTAGATACACTGGAGGTGCGCACGTAGGTGTAGGTACACCACACGTGGACGACTGGAGGTGTAGATACACTGGAAGTGCGCATGTAGGTAGAGATACCCTGACGGATCCTGTGGAGGCGTTTAGATACAATGGAGGTGCTCACGCGGTGTCAGTACACTCGGTGGACGTAATACGTGTAGCTACACGGGAAGTGCGCACGCAGTGTAGATACACCCGATGGACGTATGGCGTAGGTGTAAGTACACTGCAGCGCGCACGTGGTGTAGGTACACTGGGTGGGCGTACGCAGGTGTACGGGCAGGAGATCTTTGTGTCTGTTTACGTGTACGTGTATATACCACGTGGCTACCTGCTGCGCATGCGCCCATACATACGCATGCATACCGAGAGCCAAGTACAGAAAAAATCGGTGTATTTCTTCTATTTTCAAACATGTCTGCGCACTGCATTGTGCACCACGTACGCATGCATATACACATATATATGTGGCAAGGTGTGGATATACATGTGGTGTGTATACTACGTAGACAACGCTCCGTCTACCCTTGTGAACGTCCATCGAGCAGATGGGAGAAAACCCGTGCATGCGAGTGGCTGTACGCGCGACTGCCACTCCTTCCATGGAAGTGTACGTAGCATGATATATACGTCGACTCTCTGTCAATATTATATCTCTTCATATATATACACACATCTGTCTACCTGTCTCTCTACATATAAAGATCTATGTTACGTATACGTGTGTGTGTGTGTGTGTCTAACAGGCGCCTCCGAGCACCGAACAAGCATTTATATATACATATATATATATGGATATGTGTGTACATACATATATATATATATATGTATGTATATGGAGCTACTACATTCTTGTGTATATACGTACGCGTCTAGCTGGTGAGACGGGTGTCTCCGCTGCCTCTTCGGTGCTCCGGGTGTACGTACACGAGAGGTGTGTTGCGGTGTGTGTGGGGCGTGCTCCTCTTGCTGCTGGACCTGCTGCTTCTCCGTCGCGCTGCTGCTGCTGTTGGGCTGCGGGGTTTGTGGCTGCTGCTGTCCTTCGCTTGCAGAGCTGTGGCACCTACTTTCTTCATACGAGTTGTAGAAACGCTCTGCCAGCAGCACCAGCTTCCGTTCGACGGGCTCCAGCGTCTCCAGACACTCCTGCTGCAGACCGCAGCACCAGCAGCATGAGAAGTTGAACTGCATCAGTACGAGCGGCTCGAAGGCAGCAGCGGCAGCCAGGGCGCCGGCGTCTCTCTCCGGCTGCTGTGCAGTGGACTCCTCCCGTTACCTCAGAAGGCGCCCACGTAGCACGAGGCAGCGCGACGCTGCAGCAGCCGGATCCGCAGCGCGAGAAGTGCAGGCACAACGCCAGCAGCAGCAGCAGTGGCACAGAGACAACGCCAGCAGCAGCAGCAGGAGTGGCACAGAGACAACGCCAGCAGCAGCAGCAGGAGTGGCACAGAGACAACGCCAGCAGCAGCAGCAGGAGTGGCACAGAGACAACGCCAGCAGCAGCAGCAGGAGTGGCACAGAGACAACGCCAGCAGACGCAGGAGCAGGGGCGGCAGCGGAATGGGAGCAGGACGACCACCCGAAGACCGGCGCGAGCAGCAGGAGCAGCAGCAGCAGAAGCAGCAGCAGACGCAGCGCGACGTGTCGGGCAGCAGCAGAAGCAACAGTGACAGGAGTGAGAAGGAAACGGAGGAACAGCAGCAGCAGCAGACGAGTGAGGCCGCGAGGCAGCGACACACAGCGGAGGAAAGCAGGCTGCCCTCACACATCTTCAACAGCACATGCAAACAGGTAGAGCCTACTGGAAGACACGTGTGCGACCCTGTGCCCCGCAGCTGCATGCGACGCTACTACTACTACTACTGCTGCCACTACTACTACTACTACTCTTACGACTGTCCCTCCTCCTCCTGCAGCAGCTCCCGAACCCGCCCCTCCCCGCCTACCTGTGCGTCGACGTCAGCGTCTTCCACAGCGCAAAGCAGTCGGGCCTACATGCAGCACATCCACCTACACGCACATATCACCGTCGTCAAAGAAGATACTTCTCTACTTACATACTTGTCTACCGATATAGATATATGAGTATAGAAGTATATAAACAGATACTCATAACCAGCGCCCTCAACCCGCACATATATATATATATATATCTACCTCTCTCTCTCTTTATGTATATGGACACACAGGTGTATAAAAGCATCACCGTAGGCAATGCATGTACATGCAGATATACCAGCACACACACACACATATATATATATATATGTATATGGAGACGCGTCCACAAATACAGAATCGTAGGCACTACATACACTGACGCATATATCGGCGCCCTCGACCCACATATATCTTCGTACGTATATATATATATATATATATATACGGACACCCATGTAGGTAGACGCCTTCTCGTTGGCACTACATACATATATATATATACATATATGCACGTACGTACAGCTGCTTGCGTGGACCACATACAAGAGACGCTATGAATATATCTGTGCACAGACATATACACACACACAGACAGGAATATCTCCGCACGAATACATATATATATATATATTCTCGTGCTGGTAGACTGTGTGAGGCACACGAACACATCCGTACGTAAAGGCAGCTCTCTTTGTCTTTCTCTCTGTTTCTCCGGCTCTCTCGTTTTGTGTCTCTCTGTCGCTGTGCACGTCCAGGCAGGCAGACGGCGTGCCCACGGACCTTGGGTATTCACCCACGGATCGACTTGCGCAGAAGGCATGCAAAGGACAGACGCAGCAGGACACGCAGAAGAAGGAGCTGGGAACCCCATCTGCAAAAAGCGGGGCCCTTCACTGGACACGCACGTGCTGCCGCTACTACTGCTGCGAAGGCAGAGGAAGCACTGCTGCAGCAGCAAGCTCCTCAGCGTGTTGCTGCTCCGGCTGCTGCTTCTGCTGACTGCTCCTTGTCAAGCAGCGCCGTTGTCTGGGGGCGCATCTAAGGGGCTCGGCCAGGAGCTACCGTCGAGGAAATACTTATTTTTCAGTGTCTCTGTATGTGTGTGTTGCTGTGTGCTGCTGCTGCTGCGCTTGTCGGGCAGCCGCTGTTCGACTGTTACCGCTCCGCCGCACGACTCCATTTCGCCTACAGTTGCCGTTCTCCTGCGGCTGCAGCAGCACCGCAGGAACTGCTGCCCCGGCTGCCGTCTGCTGCGGGAACTACGCTAGTGGTTGTGGTTGCTGCTGCTGCCGTCTCCTCAGCGCTGCTGTGTATCATTCTGCTGTTGCTTCCCTTGGTGTCGCTGCTGCCGCTGCTGCCATTCATCCTGATCCACCGTCTGCTCCTATCAATCTCCTGCACTAGCTCCTACAACTGTGATTGTTTTCTTCGAACTGCCGTGCGCTCTCTCGGACGACTGCTGCTATTGCTGCAGGAGTTCCTGTTGTTGTCACTTCTGCTGCTGCCAACCCCGCTGCTGCAGTTGTTGTACGTGGGGGCGCTGCTGCTGCTCGAAGCGCTGCTGTTGCTGCTGCTACGTTGGTTGCTGCTGTTGCTGCTGCTCCACTGGTTGTTGTTGCTGCTGCTCCAGTAGTTGCTGCTGCTCCAGCAGTTGCTGGTGCTGTTAAACATGGGTTGCTGCTGGCCCTGTAGGGGTGTGCTTGCTTACGATATGCCGTTGGCGTTGCCTGCGATGTTGTTCGTAGCGGGTGCGGAGAAGGCGCAGCTCCCGCTGCAGGCGTCTGTTTTTCTTCCTCCATCGTTGTAGAGCGTCTCGCAGCAGCTGCAGTTTCTCCTTGCTCCACCCGAGCAGGAGCAGCAACAGCAGCAGCGACAGCAGCCCCCCGCAGCACCACGCGGTGCCTGTCACAACATACGACGCGGGCCTTTCGTCTGCTGCTCGGTTGCTTCGCTGCTGCAGCAGCAGCAACAGCAGCGGTTCCATTGCAACCGCAGCAGCGTCTGCAACAACGTGGCACCGCAGTGACGCCGGTCTCTCTCTCCGAAGATATATATATGTCTATATATGCATGCAGGCAGCTGGAGTATTCGCCTAACAACACTTCTGACCCTGATGCCACGGCGGTGGCCCATGACCGATGTGCCGATGTGTAGCGCACTTCACACGCCTTGGCGCAGTTCACATTCCTCGACGACTTCCGACAGAGGCAGGTACCACCTGCTCGTACTCCTGCGCCTGCTGCTGCTGCTGCTATTCCCGCTCCTGCTGCTGTGCCTGCAGTCTGTCCTGGTGCTCTCCCTGCTGCAGGGAAGGCGCCTCTGCTGCTCCTACATGTCCCCGCTGCCGTCAGTGCTGCTGCCGCTACTGCTTCTTCTCCTGCTCGGACGTGTGGACGGCTGAGCCCCGTCGAACTACTTCTGTTCCGACTGCGGCTGCTTCTGCTGCTGCTGCGGCTGCATCTGCTGCTGCTGCTGCGACTGCTGCTGCTGGCGGTGTGACTGAGACCGTAGCGGCGAAGTCGGCTGCGCGTCCTCTTCTTGCTAGTGCTGGTGCCGGGGGGAGCCGCCACGCCTTAGCAGCACCAGTCCTGCAGAGCGTGCAGGGGGCGACAGGGCGGCCCGCAGCAACATCGTGAGAGCAGAAGGTGGTGGTAGGCAGCCCTGAGAACTGTTCATAGTAGGGAGGAATATTACGAGAAGGGGGACCCGCAGCAGCTTCTTCGTTGAAAGCAGCAACAAGCCTGCAGGCGTCCCCACGGGGGGTGTACGTACACCAGAATACATTCAGATAAGCCGCACGCTCACTGGGCGGCGCGGTACTACTAACATTTGTGGACGCCGCGAACCGTGGAAACGCCGCTCGTACGTGCTGCACACCTGCGAAAGCATCCTGCTAGAGTGTACGCACTGGAGTGTACGTACACCAGAAGAGCTGTCACTATCCTGTAGGAACACCAGGGGACACGTCGCCCAGGCGGAGACCCAACCGCAGTCGAAGAGTTAAACGGAGTTAGACACGCAGATGCGGTGAACGACCACCCGCATGTTGTGTGCCAACATCACTACGGTGTCTAGACGTCTGACAACACGCTACTTGAGTGTACGTACACCGGAAACCCCGCGGCGCGCTGCGCAACTCTGGGACTGACTGAAACAGGGGTAGCTGCATGCGAGTAACAGGTAAGACTGGGAAGAGAAGTTGTAGATCTAGTCGAAAAAGTATGCTGGTGGGGTTGACCGACTCCGCATACCATCATCATGCAATTCCGAAAGGCCGCATTCTGCTGGAAATGAAACATACCGGTAAACACCCAAGTGCAGTGTACATACACTTGACCGCAGACTGAGGCATTGCGGCCTCTTCGAAACACATGCTCCCGGCTGTTCGTCTGCTCGTGCGACGGAAAGCGTCCTTGTGGCGGCGGATACGTGCGAGCGGAAGCATCTTGTTGAAGATCACCTTAGAACAGTAGAAAAAAGGAAGTTGATTTCCCTCCGTGTGGAGACGGGAAACCCAACACGCTGCCTTCGCTATTTTGAGCTGCAGGTATGCTGCGCCGTCCCGTGTGGTGGGCACCGCCTGCCTGTTGGGAGAAACAACGCTGGCTACGCTGCTGCTACTGCGCTTGCTGCAGCACCATGCTGCGACGGCAGTGACACGAATAACAATAGCAGCAGCACCGGCAGCAGTACCAGTAGCAACCCTGGTACGCCATCGCCGTGGCAACACCAGCAGCAGCAGCAACA